>LPNX010533564.1:0-68983 GCA_001517045.1 Pseudotsuga menziesii | reverse complement strand
GGGGGGGGCCCCCCCCCCCCCCCCCCCCCGACTGGGGGATCCATAGGTCAGCAAGACCTTGGCGGGGGTTCAAGGACAGCGCCCCCAAGAAAGGGGGTTCAAGGATGAGTCCCACAAAATAAAGTTTTGGGATGTTTGTTGGGAAACAATTTATGGGAACATGGTATTAGGTGACCCATGGTATTTCCCCATGGTAATTCCCCTATAAAAGGAAATCATTGTAATATGGTTGTGTATTGTATTATAGCATTGTAAAACCAATATCTTTGATTGTGTGAGGGAGACTATTAGAGAGTGAAGAGGAAGCGAATTAGGTTTGTTGCATGTTGTATCCCTTCATTTTGTTGAATGCTATAATAATAAAAGGACTGGAAATTTCGTTGTGGACATAGCGCATCTTAGGTGAACCAAGTTATATTTGTGTCTCTCTTGTAATGTGTTAGTGTGTTTTATATTTGCATCTTGTTTATTTTTATTGCTCTGTGATCCCTATTTTTTCTAATAATTGGTATCAGAGCCAAAGATCTATTTGGATGGTAAACTCGCAGGAAAGAAGGGTTCTTGGTTCGAGTGGGAGAAATGGAAGAAGAAGGAAATTTCAGGGTCAAGAAATCTAATGGCCAAAAAATATCAGTTATGGAATATGCAAATGGAGGACTATCTATACTAGAAGGATCTATTCCTACCGTTGGGCAGAAAAGAAAAACAGTCGATGACTATGAAGGATGAATAATGGGAGGTTATCAACAGAAAGGCACTGGGAACAATACAATTGTTCCTGGATTCATTGCTGGCTTTCAATATTTCAAAAGAAAAGACAATGGAGGGTGTGATGAGTGCATTTGATAAGATCTATGAAAAAACCTCGGTTTCCAACAAGGTATTTCTAATAAAGATTTTATTTAATATGAACATGTCATTGTCGGGAAAAATATATTAGTATTAATATATGACATTAAATTATCAACCCAAGGACTCGTATACTTTGAGGCACATAAATCACATATACAAGATTGGAGTGAAATGATTCTAACTCTACAAAACTAACTCAATATGTTGAAATGAACTTCAAAACTCCCTAATCTGTAATAGATCTATAAGTTTCCATTGTACTAATTCCATCTCAAGAAAAAATCTATCGAGCCACACATTAAAAAGCCAATATCCATGTAATTGAGCTGAAATAATCCAACCAAAACAATTCACAAAGATTCAAATTCTTTTGATAATTCACGATGCTCAATTTCTTTCCATTACATAAGAGGCTTTCATAATCATATCCTCATAAACAACAAGTATAGGAGATCAAACTTAGCAATACAGCTTCACCATTTTTGTTGCATTGATGTTACCGAAAATAAATGTTATAAATGTATTTAGTTCCTTTCAATAACCATATATAGAACTAAGCCTAGTTAATTATTGCACACTGTCATAAAGCTAGAAATGAATGTTAGGATTATTAATCCTCCCTTGTCCAATTTGTTCATATGTCTAAATCGGGAGTCCATTCAGTCTATTTTTAGTCACTAGCACCTGGGTCCACTTGGCCTAATTGGGGCACACGATCTAGTTACTAAAGTGTGGGGAATGCTAATTGAGGCCTACTGCCACTGATTGCACTTGCATGCATTAGTTTGGGAGCCTCCTAGATCAATTCCTACAATTTAGGAGCCACTAGGAGTGCCGACACCAACCTTCATCAGTTGTGTTTAGTTAGTGACTAGTCAAGTTGAGTTAGGAGTCAGTTACATTCAGTTCTAGTCCTCTACATTCAGTTAGCGCTAGGTTTGCATGGCTGCATGCACTAGGTTTGCATGGTTGCATGCAGGAGATGCACATTTCTCATGTACCATAGTCAGTTAGCCTCAGTCAACACTGAAGTAGACACTTGAGTTGTGTTTTAGAACTCCGTTGAACTCCAGTAATGGTTTAGACGAGGTCAGTTAACTATTGAGTCCTCCGACAGTGATTTAGACGAGGTCTTAGTTACATAGATTGTCTAAATCGGGGCACATAGATTGTCTAAATCAGGGCACATAGATTGTCCAAGTTAGCATTCAGGGGGGGTGTTAGGATTATTAATCCTCCCTTGTCCAATTTGTTCATATGTCTAAATCGGGAGTCCATCCAGTCTATTTTTAGTCACTAACACCATTGGGTCCACTTGGCCTAATTGGGGCACACGGTCCAGTTACTAAAGTGTGGGGAACGCTAATTGAGGCCTACTTCCACTGATTGCACTTGCATGCATCAGTTTGGGAGCCTCCTAGATCAATTCCTACAATTTAGGAGCCACTGGGAGTGTCGACACCAACCTTCAGCAGTTGAGTTCAGTTAGTGACTAGTCAAGTTGAGTTAGGAGTCAGTTACATTCAGTTCTAGTCCTCTACATTCAGTTAGTGCTAGGTTTGCATGGCTGCATGCAGGAGATGCACATTTCTCACGTACCACAATCAGTTAGCCTCAGTCAACACTGAAGTAGACACTTGAGTTATGTTTTAGAACTCCGTTGAACTCCGGTAATGGTTTAGACAAGGTCAGTTAACTATTGAGTCCTCTGACATTGATTTAGATAAGGTCTTAGTTACCTACAGTCAAGTAGAGTTTAATCAATTCGAATTTCCTCATGTGGATTCGAATTGCATGTGGCTATTTAAGCCATTGTACTTCATTGTAATTACTATCTAATTACTCTTTGATTAATGAAAAGCATTCACAGCTGCAAGCCATTTTTGCATTGTTTCATTCTTCAATAACTGAGTAAATTGTGTGATCTATCTTGTGAGTTGTGTGTTTGTCCACAAATCTATGTGCTCAATTTAATAATGAATAACTTCAATTTGCCCAAACCACAACCCTCACAAATCTAAACATGGCACACAATGTTATAAATCTGAAAATTGAATAGAAATCAATTCATCTTGGAAACACACGTTCACCATTGAAGAAGATGCAGTCCCACTGAAACAAAAATTAAATTAAGACTTGAACTAACTCAACCTTGACAGATACCAAATCATATTTCTTGCATGTGATTTGTCTACTCAACCCCATAAAGTACTGTAAGTTTAGTGCGGGAATCATGAATCTAAGTTGGCACATTGTTGTAAATTTAAAATGAAATAAAACCAACTCATCGCCACCCATCAATGAACTTTTAGTAAAATGATGAAACAAGTGCAGGATTCATAATTTTCAATAACTAAGGCTATTCAAATGTTGGAACCAAAACAAATGTTATGAAAATTAATAGTGCGGAGCAAAGAGCACATATTAAAGGCAAGGGGCTTCCTGTCTCAAATAGTGGTAGTCACATTAAACTATCAGATGGAATCCGAACCAAATAAATCCAAACCACAGATATATATTCATGGTAAGCATCAGCTCTATATTCTGGTTTACAATCACACTTGTCTACATATGATTAAAAAACTACATATTTAACTTACCATTCCCCCTTATTGCTTTCTACTAGGTGCAGGATCTTGTTTTATAATAAGCTTAGTAATTACATCATGAAAAAAAATCTCCCTACTTCTCGATATAGACTCAACTAAAATAGGCACGGGATGATTACATTTAACATTTTTAGAGCATGAGCTAACTATTTGGTGTTGATTCCATAACAGTCTTTGCTGGAGGTTATGCTTTTTTTTCAAATAAAATTGTGATATGTAAAACAAATCGACCTCATCAAATTATCACTATAAGAATATCTACAATCCATGTGGCATTAGTTGATTGGGAATCCATATGGCGTTGGCTAATTTGGTCATTTGAGAACCGGTTGCAACTTGAAAAATTCCATTCAGATCAGACAAGGATTTTTCCCAACCCGATGAGAAATTCAAAAAGCTGCTCGCCTGTAATCTAAATGAGCCCATTCTGGAAGTGGGTTTTCATCGGTTTGGAGATATTCTTCACCAATTGTTTGGAAATCGTGTTTTAAATTTGCTTCCTATGAGCTGACGAAAAATGCTTTCCTAAATATTTGACCACACCTTGCGCCTTGTGGAGATGAACTAGAAATCTGAGGACACCATTTCATCTAGAAATATTTTGTTGCTTAAACCATGTATCGGATTCAATCCATTCATCCTGCAACCATGCTAAGCTTGGACCTTGGTACCAAAACACCGAGTAATTTAGTACCGAAAGCCATTGAACTTGTCTATCTCAAGAAAATTAGTCAAAAATCCTAAATTAACTTCAAAAACATTGAAAATAATGACTATGTTTACCTTAATTTCTTGTGGTGGATGTTTTATGGAAAAATGGCAGAAGTTAGTGGAAAAAGGAGGTTTAACTGAGCAAAACTCATGATGATGGCATGAAGAGAACTAGGGAAAATTGAACAAAAATGAGAGTTGACATCTCCCCCCAAACCGAATATGAAGCATGTCCTCATGGTTAACAGTGTCCTTCACAAAATTTCAAAATATTATGCCATCTTTGTGTCTTGGATGCTACCCTGACCAAAATATCGAAATTTCCTTGCTTTTCTTTGAAGTTGCTCTGCTTTGATGTACTGATCCAAGAGAACAGATTTTTTTCTTCTTGAATATCTGCTCTGAGTTTATTAATAGTGGTTTTTGTGTTGGCAGGGTATATAGACAAGGCTGATAGCTGAGCTTGGTTTGGAGTCATTTTATTTAAATATTCATAACCTTGAGAGTACCTTGTCAATGCTCATTCGTGAACTCAAATGTATATGCTGATGCACTGTGAACAGAGTATGAACGGAGATGTATAAACATAGGTTTTTATGGAATAGGAAAAGTATAGTATGCGACATTGATATGATATCATATATATGTGAACAAGGTATGCAATGGTTTAAACAAGTGGACATGAAACTAGTCATTATGATATCATAACATGATAAAGATGGATGACAGAGTAATATAAAGTGGTGGGATGATCAATAGGTAAGGTAATAAGATGGGTTAGGATAAAATATAAGTCTGAATAAATAGGATTATGTATAAAGGAAACAAGCAATATTAGCAGTTACAATCATGTCACCATTCCAAGTTTATTTAGTTAAATAATATTTTTGAACAAAATGCTTGAAAACAATATCAAATAAACTTACAAAGATGTCTTCAATTTTGTCCTTGCTTGCAAAATGATGACTGGATTTCTGATGCTGGAACATATTTGGACTATGTAGAGGCTGTAAGAGGTTAAACTTGTTAAGAACTTGATGAAAAGTGGTGCTTGAAGTGTACTTTTTCAAACTGAGACCATTAATGATGCTTGAGAGGATCTTGTTGAGTGCTATGCAATTGCTAATACCAATTGTTAAATGTGATCACAAACTAGAAATCTGAATTGGCACATAAGATTCTAGTATAGGAACAGGACTGCTAAAGTGGTAGTAGAGGAACTGAAGTGCATGAAATTATGTAAATCTGTTGCGTCTGTTCTGGTACTAAAATTCTAGTTTGCTGAAAATACAATGAATACTTGAACTCTCGAGACTTATGATGAATAAGAGTGATTACAAGGAATATGCTAATATTTAATGTTGCAATATAATGATCTGCCCCAAATATGAGAAAAATGGCATTCCGTCAACCACAATGCTCCACCACTGCCATAATTCTATTGAGGCTTGGGTTGCAGAAAGAAGGCATTCATCTTAAGTTGATCTAGTCTTTGGCATTCTCCTTTATTCCTTAATCAACAATACATAGAAACTGCTGCTCTAAATTCATTCTACCATATGCAACATTTATTTAACATTTTATTTATTTACAATCCTACCTACTTGAGAAGAAGGAAATCATTTTTCAAGTGTAGGCATATTTCCAGTGCAACATGCACATAACAAAAAGGAAAATAGATTCATATCCAAATAAGAAACTTGTACCTGAAAAACTAGATGGATATGAGGAATCAACAAAGTGCCCTGATCTAAAACCAAGAAGAGTGGAAGAATAAATTCATCCTTTGGCCTTATGATGGACTGAAACCACTCTTCAATAGTATTTCACTCCTTAAATTTCATGTCCATCAACTTCCATGTACTAAGGGTATTCAAAAATATGATCTGCATATTCCTGAGTGCACAAAGGAGTTACACATGCGAGAAACTTTTCAATCTCAAGTTCCAAAAAAATTTCTTCATTTGGTGGAGTCTCTGGATTTATGTCTTCTACTGCAATCTGGCAATGGATTTCCAAAGGTATACCCTCATTTTCCTACAGATATGCAAAATATCTTGCAACAACATCCTCTCTTACCCAACAATTCTTGGATTCTACCGATTATTCTGAGCTGGTTGTTTTTGTTTTGTTTTTTTAGTGTCTAGGGGAGTGCCTAGTATATCAAAATTTGCAGATCACACAACTCGAAAATAAATCCTTGTGCTAAAACTTGCATGCCACACTCCTTGGAACCTGAATGCACACAACTGCAAAGCTGAACTTGCACACAATCTTCAAAGAAAATACAATAAACTCTTGTACTTGAAATAGACTTTAAAGATGAAATTGTATCAACTTAAAGCAACTGAACTCATATCAAATCAAAACTATTTCTGAAGCATCTCACACTACTGGGACCCTGCTGTCACCAGGATGTATGCTGGCATGAGAGTCACAAACACTTTTTCTTGAATAAAAATAAGACAACGAGGATTTGGAGCAACCCCACCAAAGTGGACATGTAGGTTATTACCTCTTGTCTTACTGTTTGATCTCTGCCCTAAGTTTCATTAATAACTCGAAAACAAAAAAAAACAAAAACCTCGTAAAAGAAACTATGCTCCAATCCCTTCCAGCACCTCCCTGGCAATGGCGCCAAAATGCCGGGAAAATATATATTATTATTAATAGCTGATACTGAATTATCAACCCAAGGAGGCTTGTATAATTCGAGGCACATATACCATATGTACAGGATTGGAGTGAAATGAGTCTAACTCTGCAAAACTAAATCAATATGCTGGAATGAAATTCAAAATTCCCTAATTTGTAATTGATCTATAAGTTTCCACTTTACTAATTCCATCTCAAGAGAAACTCTATCAAGCCACACATTAAAGAGACAATTTGCATGTAATTGAGCTGAAATCATCCAACCAAAACAATTCATCAAGCTTCAAATTCTTTTGATAATTCACAATGCTCAATTGCTTCTCATTACATGAGAGGATTTCATAATCATGTCCTCATAAACAAGTATAGGAGATCAAACTCAACAATACAACTTCACCATTTGTATTACACTGATGTTACCAAGAACAAATGTTATAAATATATTTAGTTCCATGTTCTTTTAATAACCATATATAGAACTAAGCCTGGTTATATATTGCACATTATCATAAAGATATAAATGAATAACTTCAATTTTCCCAAACAACAACTCTCACAAATCTAAACTTGGAATGCATTATCATAAATCTGAAAATTGAATTGAAATCAACTCATCTTGGAAACACACGTTCAGCAATGAAGAATATGCAGTCCCACTGAAACAAAACTTAAAATTAAGGCTTGAACTAACTCAACCTCGACAGATACCAAATCATATTTCTTGTGTGTGCTTTGTCTACTCAACCCCATAAAGTATTGTGACTTTAGTGCATGAATCATAAATCTAAGTTGACACACTGTTGTAAATTTAAAATGAAATAAAACCAACTCATCACCACCCATCAATGAACTTTTAGTTAAATGTTGAAACAAGTGCAGGAATCATAATTTTCAATAACGAAGGCTATTCAAAGTGAGAACCCTTTCTCAGAATTCAACTTTCAAACTACAAGTCGGGTTTCAACCGCACCAGTCGGAAGCTCTTCTTTTTCAGTATTCAGTGGAAGAACTACATCTCTAGTGTCTATGACATTCTTCTCGATTAAAACTAGTCAAACCCAACACAACACACCTCAGGTTAGTAATCCTTTGGATTTTGGGTGGAATCCATTCCCAAATATTGTTACTACTTCACAATCAGTGGCTGGGGGAAACCCCAACCAACCTTATAGGAACATTGGTGTGGGAACTTCATCACACCAAGTTCCTCAATACCAAACTCAAGCTAGGCCTCGACTCCCTTTTTTGGCAGCATTAAACTTACCAGTTATT
The DNA here is from genome assembly GCA_001517045.1 of Pseudotsuga menziesii. Classification (NCBI taxonomy): domain Eukaryota; kingdom Viridiplantae; phylum Streptophyta; class Pinopsida; order Pinales; family Pinaceae; genus Pseudotsuga; species Pseudotsuga menziesii. The sequence continues at coordinate 60,884 of LPNX010533564.1, read as the reverse complement.
TCAAAACTAATGAACGACCCTGTGCACCATGACCCGACTTGGCCACTAGTTCCCATTAAACTACCTTCAGATATTCCAAAATTTGAAGGGAAAATAGGAGAAGACCCTAGTGACTACGTCACTACTTTTCATCTATGGTGCTCCTCAAACTCGGTGAACAATGAATTGATTCGGTTAAGGATTTTTCAAGGGACTTTGAATAGTGTAGAATCCAAATGGTACATTGAACTTCCATCTATTGCTTATGAAAATTTCCTTGATCTAGCCACGGTTTTTCTCAATCACTTTCAGCTTCTTGTTCGGTATGGTGTTAGTACAGATCTTTTATTGACCTTTCGATAGAATAAGGCCACTCACATTTCTGATCACATTTAGGAGTGGAGAAGAAGAAAGAGGTTGATTAAAGCCAATAATCCTCCTGAGTTTTTGTTGGAATGGATTTTTAAATCCCTATTACCATATATTTCAAAAGATGTTTTGACTTTAGGAGTGACTTCAGAAGAGGAATCCATTCTTAGGGCCTAGAAACTTGACTTGATTTATGCTCATTTTGTGATCGTCTATGAGATTACACTTGATGCACCAATGTGTAATACAAAATTTGTGAAACCTAATCCTGGACCGTATGCCAATGGCATTGTAGGTTCAGGTGAATCACCTATTGTGGAATCACTGGCAAATAAAATACATGAGCTATCAATGAAATAGTCTGCAATAGAGGCAGTCAATGCTGCCATTCCCTCCCTTGAGAATGAAAACGTTTATAATGCATAATCCACCCAAAAGGGAACTCAACAGTTCAGTGGGAAGAAAAACAAAGGGAAGAACGGGGAGGGAAATCAAAATAAACAAAACCCACAAATAATGGCAAGGGGAGGAAGAAAGAGAAGAAAAAAGTGAAGTTTCCCTACACGTTTTGTTAGGAATACCACTTGACTTACTAATGTCTCTTGATGGAACAAGCTCAAAAGTTGTTGAAGAAACAACCTATTGTCCTCAAGGACCCTTTCCGGCAAGGACAAAATGTAACTTCGAGTGATCCGAAGAACATCCGGGGCACTCAAAATACACCCCCTACTAATCAATCATACATTATTATGGTTCGATCCCACACTTTATTGCAAACAAGAGCCAAAAACTATGAATGTGAGTCTTCATAGAAATATAAGAAACCCTTCGAAGCATCATCCCTGCTTTCAATTCAAAAATCGGTTGAACCTATGCCGAAGATATCGAAAGGTGTCTTCAAGAAGACATATCACAACCCTAATGTGAGGGATTCTCCCAACTATTCGGTTATGGAGAACTTGGCCCAAACCCCTTGTGCCATATCCACTTTAGAAGTGTTACAAGGTTGTCCTTCATAGAGTAATGCACTTCTGGTAGCTATCGATAGTTTAGATTCTGCGGAATTAATGGCCAAGTTTTATTTATCCGATGTCAAGACTCAAACCTCGCTTGCCTTACAATGTAGCATTTCAAATCGAAGTAGTCCATGGAGGTAAAACCATCAGATGAACAACTATAGATGAAGGTGCATCCATGTGTGTAGTGGATATTTTGTGTTGGAAAGATTTGGGATCCCCTGAGTTGGTCCCATTGAACACCTTGCTGACTGCTTTCGACGGAAGGTATTTCCATCTACACGGTATCCTGCTTTCTTTTGACATAGAATTGGAAAGGAAAATGGTTTCAGTAGAAGTAGAGGTTATTGATGCTCATTTGGACTATAATTTACTCTTGGGTAGGATTTGGACCTACACCATGTGTGTTATTCTGTCGTCAGTCTTCTGGGTTCTCATGTTCCCTCATGAAGGGAAGATAGTGACCATTGATCAATTGTCCTATACTTGGAAGAGTCGTACGGACACATCGGAGTCCAATGTATCTTTGATTGATCAATAACGCTCGGAGAATGAAAGTTTAGGAGTCGGGATTTACATGTCACTTATGGGCACTTTGAACCTTCCCGCTCCTATAACCTTCCTAGGAATGACTAGTGTAGGGAAGACTGTTTGTACAATTGTAGATAGAACTGAAGTCGACTCCTGCCATCTCAGAGGAGCCAAAGGAAGCTTACTTTCCTGCGTGGGTAGTGAACTCGACGTATTCATATGATTGCTTGGACATGGTTTTACCATATGATGAAGCCATTTTGGAGGCCATGATAGGACCCAATAAAATATGTGAATATTTGCATAGTAAGTCATATTTCTTTCCAGAGCTAAGCATAATTGAAAACTCTGAGTTCCATGTGAGACCAAGTGAAGGTTTTGACCAACCTATAAATCCTTTTCCTAAGGAAGGAGTGTTTGTCATAGGGAACATGGAAAACATTTCTGCCACCAGACCAATCAACATCTCCACCAAACCCGACATCGTGGAAAATGTTTATATTGGAGCAAATTATTCATCTGAAGAAATTGCCATTTACACAACCTTTTTTAAGGAATTCTGTGATGTGATTTCCTATTCTTATGAGGAGATGCCAAGAATTGACCCATTTATTGTGGAACATGAAATAAAAATGTACCCTAATGTTAAACGTGTTCTACAAAATATATGTCTTGTGAACCTGTTGAAAATGACGGTTGTTAAGGTTGAAGTTGAAAAACTATTGAAGGTTGGTTTCATATATCCCATTTCTTTAACATAATGCGTATTAACCCAGTTTTGGTGGATTAAAAACAAGGAACAATACATGTTTGTACTAGATTCATAGACCTAAATAAGGCATGTCCTAAGGATAACTAAACTACACCGTTCATATATCAAATAATCGACGTGTTTGCAGGTAGCGAAGTCTTTTCTTTTGTGAATGGTTTCTCAGGAAACAATCAAATTCAAATTAAACCCGAGGACCAACATAATATTTCCTTTATCTTCCCCTAGGGTACTTTTGCATATAAAAAGATGACATTTGTCTTAAATAATGTTAGGGGCACCTTCCAACGGGCTATGAATTTCACTTTTCACGAAATAAAGCACATTGTCGAACCTTAGATGATCTTTCGACTCATTCCCAAAACAAAAGACCATCTAGATCATTTTAATTTGGTATTTGAAAGATTCTAACACTATAAGATTTGCTTAAATCCCCATAAGTGTGTCTTCTATATCTAGTCGGGGCGACAGCTAGGCTTCATTGTTTGCAATAAGGGTATTAGGGTCAATCCTTTAAAAGTTGAGGCGATTGTTAATATTCCTCCTCCTCAAACTATTCGACAACTTCAGAGTCTACAAGGTAAGTCTAACTTTCTTAGAAGTTTCATAGTGAACTATGTCAAGATAATGAAGGGTTTCATGTGCTTGCTTAAGCAAGACACTCCATTTTTATGGGATGAGTCTGCTCAACAGTCATTCGAGCCATTAAAGAAAGCACTATTATCAACTCCTCTATTGAGTCCACCAGATTACACGAAGGGATTTTTATTGTATATGACCGCATCAAAATCTACGGTTGGTGTAGTATTGGTTCAGGAAGATGATAAACTCTAGGAGCACGTCATCTATTATCTTAGTTGTGCTTTGGCCGATCCTGAACTAAGATATTCACACATCAAGAATTTGTCTTTGGTGGTAGTGTATGTCATTCAAAGGTTGCGTCATTACATCTTAATCAGGAAAACTACTGTAGTCGCGGATGTAAATCCATTTAAGTATGTTTTATCATGATGAATAATCAGGGGAAAATTTAATAGATGGACTCTCATACTCCAAGAGTTTGGCTTAGATTTTTTTCCCGCTAAATCGAAAAAGTCCTTAGTATTCGTGGAACTTATCTATGAGTTCCCGAGTGATGAAAGAACAATGATAGAAGATGAATCATTTCCAGAAGGGCACATCTTCTTGATATCAACTAATTATCCTTGATACAAATCTATTTTTATATATCTCCAGAATTTGAAGTGTCCAACAACCTTCTCACGAGAAGAGCGATGGAAGTTACAATTGAATGATAAAAACTACCTCATTATCAGGGATACATTGTATAGAAGAGGGGTAGATTCTATTCTATGTTGTTTCCTCACTCACAAGGAGGTGAATTTTGTCCTAAATGATTCTAATAGCGAAGAATGTGGGGGTCATTTATCTGGGTTACCAACAACCAAGAAAATCTTGCATGTCAGTTATTTATGTCCCACCATCTTTAAATATTGTGTGGAGGTTGTGAAACGTTGTCATCAATGTCATCTTTACACCAGAAATATGCATTCACATCATGTTCCACTGTACCCCATCATTGCAATAGGGACCTTCACTAAGTGGGGGTAGATTTCATGATCTGCAACCCAGTATCTATTGGGGGGAATAAATACATCATTGTCGATATAGACTACTTTACCAAGTGGGCAGAGGCGATGCCTACTTTCAAAGTGATGGTGAGACCACGACATATTTTATATTAAATCCAATCATTTTTGGATTTGGTATATCGAAGAATATTGTCATGGACCATGGCAGCCACTTCCAAAACAAGATGATGACCAAATTGACTACTTTGCTTGGGTTTAAACAAGATCACTCGTCTTCCTTTTACCTGCGAATGAATGGAAAAGTAGAAGCTGTAAATAAAACTTGAAGAACCATTCTAAATAAGACCATTAATGCAAGTAGATAAAATTGACACATCATGTTGTATCCCATACTTTGGGAATATCGAACATAATTCAATACTTCCACAGGATTCTCTCCTTTCCAACTTGTTCACAGGGTGAAAGTAGTTACGCCAATAGAATGAAAAATACCATTGTTACAAAATGAAATACATTTTCTACCTGATACTTCTGAAATAGAGGAATGTTTGCTGCATCTAAAACACCTATATGTACAATGAATAGATGCACTTACACCAAATGAGGCACATAAAAATACAGTCAAAAACCAGTACGACAAAGCTATTAAATCTAAGGTTTTCCCTGAAGGAGAAATTGTCTTAGTTTATGACTAGGATAAGGAACCTTTGGGGGCAGGAAAGTTAAACTCAATGTCGTTAGGTCCATATATAGTGTTGAAAGTCTTAAATAATGGTGCTTATGAATTGGTAGACTACGATGGTAACATGCTTCCTGACCCCCAAAACGTGCTCTACTTGAAAAAGTATTATGCTTAGGATATGTGCTTTTTCTTGTATATATATATATATAACTTTGTAAATAGTTATAATTTGTTAGTGTTTCTTATGTAAATATGGTGTTGTTTCAAATGTCCATGGAGAGTTTCATAGGATTTTTTTATGGTGAAATTCGCCACACTTGCACCCTACCTTCAGCTACTTAGGTAATCTATGCACACACAGGACAACTAGTTACCTCAAGAGGTACTTCTTTAGGTCCTGCAACTAATAAAATGGCTAAGTACAATGTTGTCATTGAGTTGCGAAGGGACACTACTTTATATGGTAATGTGTGTCTAGAGGTTAAACTTGACTCCCATTTAGTTGTCTCGTGGCTTAATGGGGATTATCAGGTGAGACATCCTACTTTAGTATGTCAGTTCTTATGAATTAGATTACTTGAAAGAAATTTTGATTATATTATATACAAAAATATTCCAAGAAGTCAAAACATAATAACCGACTCATATGCAAATTATATCTTAGATTACCATTTCTCACACACATTGTAAAGAAATACTCAAATGTACAGATAGAAACACATGTAAATAATGTTAGGATTTATAATCCTCCCTTGTCCAATTTGGTCATATGTCTAAATTAGGAGTCATGTCTAAATCGAGGGTCCTTCCAGTCTATTTTTAGTCACTAGCACCATTGGGTCCACCTGGCCTAATTGGGGCACATGTTCTAGTTACTAAAGTGTGGGCAACACTAATTGAGGTCCACTTCCACTGATTGCACTTGCATGCATCAGTTTAGGATCCTCCTAGACCAATCCCTATAATTTAGGAGCCACTGGGAGCACCGATACCAACCTTCATCAATTGAGTTCAGTTAGTGACTAGTCAAGCTAAGTTAGGAGTCAGTTACATTCAGTTCTAGTCCTCTACATTCAGTTAGCACTAGGTTTGCATGGCTGCATGCATGAGAGGCACATTTCTCACCTGCCACAGTCAGTTAACCTCAGTCAAGACTGAAGTAGACACTTGAGTTTTTTTTTATAACTCCGTCGAACTCTGGTAATGGTTTAGACAAGGTTAGTTAACTATTGAGTCCTCCGACAGTGATTTAGAAAAGGTCTTAGTTACCTACAGTCAAGTAGAGTCTAATCAATTCGAATTTCCTCATGTGGATTCGAATTGCATGTGGCTATTTAAGCCATTGTACTTCATTGTAATTACTATCTAATTACTCTTTGATTAATGAAAATCATTCACAGCTGTAAGCCATTTTTGCATTGTTTCATTCTTCAATTGCTAAGTAAATTGTGTGATCTATTTTGTGAGTTGTGTGTTTGTCCATAGATCTATGTGCTCAATTTAATATGGTATCAAAGCCTCGGTGGACAAGGCACTTCTCCTCCTCAAATCTCGTACTAGATCATTTTTTAGCAAAATTGCTCCTTCCAGTTCTGCACCAGAAGTAGAAGGTTTACCACTTAACACCCCAAGTTAAGGAATTGTTGATCAAGCTTGATCAACTATGCTGGGTGTGATGAAAACCTGAAATGTGCAGGATGTCAACCTTACGGCACCCCTTTTGTGTTTTTGCAGATACAACTTCAAATGGATTCATCAATTATGGATTCATTTGTTCCTCTTCTCACCTTATTCACAAACTATTCAGAATAGAAGATAAAGATGATTGCATCTCTGAAGAGACAAAATCTCTATGAGGTGTCTATTGGACTTGGTGAAGAGTCCTTTGAGAGAAAGGATGACTAGCTAAATGAATGTGATGCAGCTTATGGAACAATGTGTATGGCCCTTTCTGCTATCATGCGCTACCTCAAAATATTTGTTAAAAACCCAAAGGATCTCTGGAAAATATTGGACAGAACCCTTGGAATGATTGATGAGGAATCATCACCGGAAATGGCTTCTCAAATGATCCCAAAGTCACTCAAATTTATGAAAAGAGGAAGGGGACGTGTGGGGTACATTTTTAAGGTCTCATATGCATCATGGTTTAGTTTATACAGGCTATTGTTAATCTCTCCCAAACAACTCCCAAATCACAATTTCAACCCTTGGGGAACAAGCACCAAATCTTCTCCCAATGCAATTAAAATGAGTAAAATGGATTACGATGCTTAAGTACTAAAAATTAAACTTGTAATACACATTAATGAAAATCCATTCATCATACATTTATCATAGAGACATTCTTCCATTCGAAATAATCAGCATTATCATAGCACACATCAATGCAGTGGGGAAATGGTCATTGTTTGATCATTAATAATCACTTTTCCTTACAACCATTTGATATTTTGACCTGAGACTTTATGAGAATGAAGAAAAGACAATTTTTAGATTATTACAATAATTAATGGACAATTAAAATCTCTCCCATTTCAAAATCATTAGCATTACAATGGTGCACAACAGGATAGTGGGGAAATGGCACTATTTCTTCATTGTTTAACATTTTTACATGAAATCTGTTGGAATTTCAACCTGAGAGTCTTATGAAATTGAAATACAGAGAATTTATTGTTACACTTGAATCTAGTAACCATCATGTTATGAGATAGGTATTCCCTTGTCTGCTCTAATCCCTCAAAATTTTCCCTAGAGAAATGAAGGAAGAAATTATCCCCTTGCAATTTTTCCTTGTTTTGAGATGGTAACGCTCCTGCCCCATTGATAAGAAGCATTACCCAAGTTAGCAATGCTCCTGATACATGGGAAAATAGTGGTGCCACCGCCTCTATCCTTACTACAAGAAGCGTTACCCCCTTAATACCGCCAGTTTTCTTCATTAGAGGAGCAGTGCTCGAGTTTTCAAGGAAAAAAGAGATGTTTCAAGAGGCTTCTTGAAGCTTGCCTTCGTGGAGCCTCATCCCTATGGTTTAGGACCACCTAGAGCTCAAGATAATCCCTTTTTGGATCCTATCTCCACCTCACCATTGAGATCCTCAACATACCTATCCTCCCATGCCTTTAAATACTGGCTCATCCCCCATGGGAGAGAGGAGGAAGAATTGTGTTGCATACCCAAACTCTGTCAAAATCATTCTTGAGCTATTGGAGGCTAGGTGAAGTTAGAGGCATTGATCGATTGGAAGGAACTCTCAACACCAAGGCATAAAGTTTGTAGTCTCTCCAATCATTTCTAATAAAAAATGTCTTTTCTTTCTCATATTTACTGTTTCATGTGTGTATATTGCTTGATTCCTTGGTCACAAGCATAGATCTCGTTGATTATATTGTATGCTATCATCAATTTCTTGTTGTTTTCCATCTTTTACAGGTTCTTCTACGAGGATAGCGAGGAAAACCTTTGAGATAAGTATCATGGCATTTCATTCATGTGATTAACCAGCTCTAGGGAAAGTTTAAAATTTGGTGTTTTTGTTTTGTTCTAGATCTGAACCATTCAGATCTAGGGAAACAGCTCATGTCCGTAGGAGGTGTGTATATGCCATAAAAACTAGAAATAGTTGAGAGAAAGTGCTTCAATAGAAGAAACCAAAAGATTCCATGTAGATTAAACCTGCAAATAAGAATCCATTAAATTTCCATGAAATACCCGAGTGGCCTCTCCAAATACCAACTTGGATGGGAATATTTCACCCTCGAAATTGGCTAAGGCAAGAAAACTAGTCATCCACTAGCTCTCACAATTCAAAATTGAAAATTTCTCAAATGATCAAAATCTATTCTCTTGGTTGATTCCTATATTTTATAAACATCCTTAGCCTTCTAAGGTTCCCAATCCATCCACAAACTCAAGCCAATTCGAATTTGGGTTTGTGCTCATGATTTTCCATGTGTCCTCCCTTTCCTAGCCTTCCATCTTCCCCAAATTTGAGTAGGAACCCATTGCCCCAACTCACATGATAGCTCTCTTGGATGCTCTATTTCAACCTAACTTGTCAGATATGTCATATGTTAGCCTTCAGATCTGATTTTTTTCATAGGTGTCATAGCATCTTCATCATTGTTGTCATAGAGCTAGGGAATCTAGTCCAAGTGTCTCACTAGCTCCAAAATTACTCTTCCTCTCCCATGTAAGTTACATTTATTCCCAAATTCAACCTATGATGCATATGGCCAAGTGTATTAGTCTTCTAACTCATCCAGGAACCTTTAGGCTTCCCATGGATTCAAAATTGCAAGAGGAGAATGCCATGTGGCACAACATTTCTAGCTTGTGTGGGCCCCATAGTCCCCATGTGTCTCCATGCTCCATTGCCACTTCAATTTTCTATTGTATTTATTTATTTATATCCTTTATTAAATATTTATGCCATTCTAATTATTTTCAAACATCATTCATTGTCCCCCTTATTCCAAATCCCAAAGCTTCCACCCCCAACCTAGGAAACTAGTAATTTTCCTCTGCAATTATTTGATCCTTAGCATAAATTTGAAAAACTCTAATGAATATGGAAAATGTGATTAGGCCATTGTGACCCAATGCAAAATTTGGGACATGACAAACAAAACCAACCCAAAAGGAAGTAATGAATCCTTTTAAGTGGTCCAAGGAACTCATCAATGAGATTGATGAAACCAGGATACATGGACCTGTGGGTCTATCCTCTAGAATATATGTGTTGATGTCGACAGAGGGAGACCTACAACTAATAAGGAAGTGATGTTTCCTTAATTAGAAGTGCAAGGGGGATAACCAAATATGTGGAACAATTAGAGGGATGACACACTGAATGGGGAATAGAGGCAGGGGAGTATGGGGGACTAAAAATTCCTTTGTTCAGAGTATGATGGCAGGGCTAACCTGAAAGCAAATGAAACTGACTCATGGGAAAGGGATCATAGCTATAAAACCGAGAAGATAACTATAATGGAAAATACTGGGGAGGTAACTGGACTAATGATATCCAGGCGATCGAATGGAGACTCATTGAAGAGTACTCTGGACAAAGGCGAACCAATGGGGGAAAGATTCCATAATATGAGATCATATGTGGTTGCACCTAGAGACACCATTTGGGCCTTCTTCATAGTTTAAGGAGCATGAAGAAGGGATAGAAGTAAGCTCGATATGATACGATCTTGTGGATTTTTAGCGAGCCCAAGAAGGTAAATGCTCAATGGTGTTTTCATGTTTAGAGAGTCTAAAAATAGGAAGAAGAATCCAGTATGGTCTCTTTTTTGTAAATAGTCCCCTAATCCTGAAAAAGGATAAAAGTACACAAAGGAGAGCTCTACCAACCGAAGGGGTAGAGAGACTTATTTACCATAGATAGTCCAACCAAGCCGGAAAAGGTTAAACCTATACTGACTGGATGGTCATTCAAATACTTTTACGAGCATGAACGAAACCAAGTTTGCTTGGTGATAATTTCTTGATGAGAAGGATGGAAAAGATCTTAAAGACAACCCATAACAAGATTTTTCATAAGTTACTGTCCCAATGTTTGACAAAGCATAAAAGAATACAAAGGGAAACGTTCCTAGCTAGAAGGTGCTAGGGTGTTCCTTTTCTTTTAATAGTCTACATAGTTTGAAAAAGGATATAAACAGGGCCACATAGATTCCCTTTCAAATACTTTAATGAGTGTGAAAGGAAGCAAGATTTCTTGGAGGAGGAAGTCAAGCAAGGAGGACGTGTTTGATCTACCAAAAGAGGTTATGTTGTGAACATGGCTGATAGGAATAACAGTGGAAGAATGGTGGGGCCTCCTTGCGGGATGATGGATGGTAATAAAATAAGGCCAAATTTGCAGTATGGATGGAGCGGATGGATCGTGAACATGTCAGTACGTGCGTGGGATGATTCACATGATGGCACACAAATCGAGGTGATTTCTAGGAAATGGCTCGAAAAAAGTAGGGAGGGAGGCAGTCTAGTAGGTTGTTTCTTCACCTGAGAAATTTTTCCACAATGGTGGAAGATTCCCATCCTCATAGAGGACTATCCATATGTGGGCATGGACTACCGAGGAGATCCAACGATGCCTCGACCTCCAGTACAGGTCTAGGGACCTAACGGTATGCTAGCATAATGGTAGATAGATAATAAATGTGATAGATACTGACAAAATATTGTGTGCATGTGTAGATGTGGGACCAAACCCTCCAGCAGGGTACTAGCAGTGAAAGGGCAGGTTGGAGGGGTTATACCCACCTGCTCATGTGCAAAGGATGCAACTGGGTGATACAATGGACTCACTACGGCTAGACATGGAGCGACTACTAGAGGGGGTCACTGACTCGTGGTAAAAATGATGTAAAACAAGAAAGAAAAACTATGACACAAGCTTAGTCAGGGTGAGCGACTTTAAGAATAGAACCTCTTGAGGTAGAGCCCATTGTGGGGTATCTTCAAGAGGTGGTCATCAGAGTTAGAAAGGATATATGCCCCCTTGTCGAGACATCAATGGATGACATATGGTCCATACCACATGGAATCAAACTTCCCTTTCCCTAGCTTATCATTGTCTTGATCATAGACGAGGACTAGGTCCCCCTTGCTAAAGGTGCATGGGTGTATGTGGGAGTCATAGTGGGACTTCAACCGAGCCTTAGCCACTTCGATTATTTGGAGAGCAGCACGATATTGCTCATTGGTCTATTCAAGCATAACCAGGCATTGTTATAATGATGAGGTATCAGGTAGAAGCTCGATGGAAAGGAAAAGTGATGGAATATAGCATTCAATGGGAAGAATGTTCCACACCTTGGACTATGTGAAATTGGGTAAAACCAGTGGCAATTTCAAGGATCTCTCTGTCATCCTGTAAGTGGTGTTGGGATAGATCATGTGGATCTTCCACAATCGATGAGTAGGAAGGACTACTGGAAGGAGAGATCATGTAAATGGTGTTGGTGGTGTCCAAGGAAGAATTCAAAGGGTGGATCTCCTCAAGGACAGTAATGTAGGGCTCGCAAGAGTGTGTGAGAAGGTCACTAAAGAGCGACCTATACTTAGGAAATTTTGGGTAATAGTGTGAATAATGACCACATAGACCACAAACTGCACATGGATGGTTGGTTCACAATGACTTATTTTTTACCGTGGGGAAGATTGAAACATTGACCACTGGAAGGTCGTTAGTATCAACTATAGTTCAGATGTGGTTGTGAAGGAGAGGTAAATCTGAACAATTATGTGTCGCATGGCCTTGGACATCGCATAAAACAAATGTAGGAGAAGGATGTGGTTCTGTCCTCACTTTGGTTTCCTTTCCCCTAGCCATTTTCATAGGAGGAGGGGTAGGAGTAGGGACAGGGGTAGTCATTGGTGTTTCGGGAGGTGGGTGCGACATCATATCAATAGGTTGGATGGGAGTCAACATAACCTAGGGATTCAGAGGTTGGGTAGGTGCATCGAGGTACCACACAGGAATACCCTAAGTGAAACCAGGAAAATTGAGAGTAGCTATTACAAGCTTTCTCTTGATGTCGAATGGTGGAAAGAGGAAGGGAATCATGTGGATAGGGAGAGAACCCCAATAATTCCTTGAGATCTATGGCTTCTGCTGCGACTGAGGTTGAGAGGAGTTTAGAACGCTACTGGATGTGATAGTGCACAAATATGATATATCAGTCGGTGAAGGAGGAGGTGTTAAGGAGAAAAAGGTGTATGTCATAGGAGTGTTGTAAACAAATCCTGGGCCAACAGTATATAGGGATGGAATGGACACATTGTTGATGGTAGTGTCAATAGTGGGAAGGACGTGTTCTGGTGTGGTTGACCCCTTTGGATCATAGTATGTCAGTTGGTTGATAGTCACGATATTCCCATCATGAGGGAAAATAAAGAGTTGAAAGATGGTAAAGGAAACGAATCACATTGCATACATATAACTATGTCCTAGGAGGAGGTTGTAATCGAGTTGGGCGTTGAAAACCTCATTTTCAATCAACATTGTTTTTTGGGTTAACTCAACAGGGACATTCTTGAGGATGCCTTGGGGTTGAGCAGAGTGACCATCATAGGCATAGAGGATGATGGAAGTTTGAGGGGTTGGGGATCCAATTTTCTTCCAAACAAAGGTTAACATAACATAGGTGGATTCCCCCTCATCAATTATGCATCGATGAATAACCAAATTTTGAATCATGACTGGAACTTGGAAGGCAACAGATGATGACATATAGGGTTATCCTTGATATAGGTCGAAGGTGATCAACCTAGAATCAGAGGGATCAACAATACCTAACATGGATAACAACTCTTTACGTTGTGATGTACAAGTTTTGAGAACTTCTAGAGCATACATGGAGGTGGGGGACTCAGCCAAGTCATTAATAATACTTTAGTTGATCCCATCTTTGGTAGTGGCATTGTTCGCGACACGACGCAAAGGGAACCATGGGACTTTGGCAATCCCTTCTGTGGGGGGACCTGACAAAATCAAATACATATCTGGAGCAGTGGAGGTAGATTCCATAGATGGATTAACAATTTCCATGGCGGAACAATAATGGTTTCATCGAGTATGGAGGTTGACATCAAATGATAACATCATGAGGTGATGGACACCAAGATCAATGGGTTGATCCGCAAAAGTGGTTGCAGGAGTTGGTGGGTCCAAGGGATAGGTTGAAACCATTCCTTGGTGTGGTAAGGGGTTTTGGAGCACCATAGGTGGAGGACCCGGTGGTGCTGGGTTTGGCTGGGTTTGGCTGGGTTGGAGCAACCGCGTTGGGGTCATGTTGATTGTCATTTTGGAGTAAATGGTGGATGCGATTCAAGTGAGGAAACTGATGGGTGTAATGGTCATAAGTATTACAAATAGCACACAGATGGTTAGTCTGCAACTCTGGGTTCTTCCTAGGTCATACTGGATGGTGGGGATTCTGTGCAGGAGGGTTGACGTCATTATTGTTTGGAGGGTTGCTTGTTGACCACCTCCTTGAGTCTAGTTGTTACTTCAATTCCTACCTCTCTTATTCCTTCCCTGCCCTTGTTGGTTATTGGGGGAGGGTTGGTTAGGGAGGTGTTGTTGTTCTTAGACCTGTCTTGTAGAAGTAGGATGAGTCAAGGCCGTATCCGGAGTAGGTTGCATGGGTAGTGGATAATAGGTAGGAGTAGCTGGTGGGGCTACAAAATAGATTGTTTGGCTGTTACACGAGTGTGTCGAACAAGTCGATCTATGGACATGAGGGGTTAGTGAGGGAGGAACATAAGAAGGGGTGGATTTGGACTGAGTCATTACACATGAATATTCAGGGGCGTAACCTGGTTATATAACACTAGGGGTGTGACCAGAATGGGTTGGCATCACAGGAGAGGCCATATAAAAGTGAGGATGTTGTGTAACAGAGCCAGTGACTCCATCAACATCCTAGGATGCCACTGGTGTATCTCGACATGATGAGATAACATGAGGAGCATCGGATATAATGGCATACAAGTAACCCGATTGGGCATATATAATATCAAACTATTGATCCTTAAGGATGGCTTACTCCTTGGTTTGTGGGAACTCAGATGCAATGTCTTTGGCTATGGGGGGGCTAATGTTCTAAGGAACCAATATAGGAAAATCCTATCATCTAACTGGATCTTACACAGGCTACGATGACAGCGCCATTCATGGATATGATCCATGATATAGGTAGCTGTGTTTTGTCTACCGGATAATAATATTTCCACCCCCTCATCATAACGTACAGGTAACTGGAAGTATTGAAGGAACATCGAGGATAACGAGGAAAATTACGGGTAGGTGGCATGAGGAAGTTTGATATACCACTTGGCCACAACACTAGTGAATGCGCGCTAGAATAACCTCAACCGGACATAATCATACACTATGTTGTTAGATGAACACCACCGGTGGAATGACATAATATGGTTTCGGGGGTCTTTTCCTTCCTTACCCTCAAACGTAGGGATATCTGAGGGGAGTTTGGTAGGCATAGGAGGCCATTTTGGGTTATGATGAATGAGGTCATTGGTCAATCATGCAAAATAAGTAAATTTGAGACTAGGCATAAAAGGTATACTAGAACTAAGAGTGGGTTGGGAAGGGCCAACAATGGTGCCGATGGAAACAAGAATGTAGTTCCGATGTGTAACTCGGGGTGGGTAAGGTTGACTTACGACACTAGGAATAGTCATGGGGATGGTAGGAATAGTTGGAATAGACATGGAAGGGCCACTATGCCCAGGCATAAATGGTGGTATGGTAGGAACCATGGTAGATGGAGTGGGGCCACCACTAGTAGTTAGTGGACTAGCAACAATATTTGCGGTGGAAAAGGGTCCATTAGGAACAGGAACTGTCGGTCCAGTATAAGGGATACCCGTAATGATGGGTGGAATGGACACAAGCCCACTACCAACCATTCCTCCTTAGAAGGGATCAGGATGTGCACCATCCATGGGGCTAGATGGGGCAGTGAACAAGGTGGCTTCATATTGATATGAATCCAAATCTAACTTGGAGGCCGTATGTGGCTCCGAAGGTGGTGAACGATGTCGAATATGGATCCGACAATGACAGTTCAAGGAACTGAACTGGGGGGTACACCCCCTAAGCCTATGTGAGTATCATGGTGGAGCTATGATGACGTGATGGAGTGCTATGTAATGAGTGAAAACTCAAGAGTATCAATCACAATCTCAAAAAACCTACTACAACTGAGTGTGTAGAAGGAGAGTGTGTAATGGAAGCTCGTCTGCCTACAAAAATCTCTAAAACCAAATTTTATTACTTATTTCTCCCTAGCAGAGTCACCAAAACTGTAGTGGGGATTTCTCCCCTACTACGTGCAAAAGCACCAACCCTAGATAATGCAGATCATAGGGTAGAGTTCAACAATAATAACAGGAAGAAAAATAACAATAACAATATTTTTAGGTTTTTCAATTATATAATACTAACTAATGAAAAATAAGAACAAAATATACCTTTTTTCTAAAATGTGGGCCATCGTAGCTGTCCTCAGAAATGGTCTCGCAGCTCCATGGTTTGGGTCTCTAGTCTCTTCCATGAATAGTTGTCAATAGGGTAATGGATCCAAATGGGTACATAGTGAACTCAATGCACACTATGGGGAATGGCGTGGCAAAATATGAGAATAATGGCATAAAAGTGTATAGTGTGACTGAGAGAAAATGGAAAAAGGTGGCTAAAGATTGTTTATGGAATGGCAAAAAATTAACCAATTTTTTTGGGGGGAATCCTTCACAATGTATTTATAGGATGGTCCAAGGGTTTTTATCCCATGGTATTTTATTTCCCATGGTATTTATCTATGTTTTTTTAACCCATTCTCTTTTTTTGGGTTTTTAACCCTTTTTTGGAGAGAGTGGGGATAAATCACAATAAATGCTTATCTTTCCTTCATTTATGGGGAAGGAATAATGATGTTTTGCACCATATTTAGTGGAAATACAATTGTGAAATTAAAAATCAAGGAAATACTGGTCAGAATGTGATGTATGATTATGGTCTAGACCATAGAGATCTAGGTGAACATTTTTTGGTGTTAACAGTCCGCCTTGGAAGTGTTGCAAAGTTGTCCATCTCAACGTAATGCACTTCTAGAAGTCATCGGTAGTACTAGCCAAGTTTGACTTATTTGATGTCAAGCTTTGCTTACCCTATCATGTGGCCTTCCAAATCGAATTAGTTCATGGTGGTAAAACCATTAGATGAATTATTACAGATGAAGGTGCATCTACATGTGTGATGGATGTTTCATGTTGGAAAGATTTGGGCTCCCTTAACTTGTCCCGTCAAATACCTTACTAACCGCTTTCAATGAAAGGTCTTTTTTTCCTCACGGTATACTGCCTTCTTTTGATATAGAATTGGTAGGAAAATGGTTTCAGTAGAAGTTGAGGGTGTTGATGCCCCTCTGGACTACATTTACTCTTGGGAAGGAGTTTGACATATGCCATGTGTTCTATTTTTGTTTGTTTGTCTTCTGTGTTATTTCCCCCCCCCCAATGAAGGGAAGCTAATGACTATTGACCAATTGTATTATACACGGAAAAGTCATACAGACACATTAGAGTCTAATGTTCCTTTTATCGACCAATCACATCCGTTAAACAAAATCTTAGGAGCTGGGATGTATACATCATTGATGGGCACTTTTGATTTTCCTGCTCCTATCAACTTTTTAGGAATGAATAGTGTAGGGAAAATTGTTTGTACAGTTGTAGATAGGATAGATCCATGGGTTCGCCCTTCAAAAGATGATCCTGATGTTCCCTTATCAGCGACGGAGATAACTTACCAAGATTTGGCTGATGCTACTGTTGATTCCCTTCTGATTCCTTCCATCTTAGAGGAGCTATAGAAATCCTATGTACCTACATGCGTAGTGAAATCAACCTATTCATGGGATTTTTTAGACATGGTTTTACCATCTAATGAATCCATTTTGGAGGTAATGATATGACCAGATAAATTAAGTGAAGACTTACATCAAAATTCCTGTTTCCTACCAGAACTGAGTAGAATTGAAAGTTTTGAGTTCCATGTGATACCAAGTGAAGGTGTTGATCAACCTGTAAATAATTTCCCAAGGAAGGAGTTTTTGTTGAAGGAAACATGGAAAACATATATAAAACTATACCCATCAACATCTCCACTAAACTAGATGTCATGAAAAATGTCAACAATGGAGCAAGTTCTTCACCAGATGAAATTGCCACTTATACAACCTTGTTTAAGGAATCCTGTGTTGTGTTTTCCTGGTCTTACAAGGAGATTCCAGGAATAAACCCATATATAGTAGAGTATTAAATATTAACATGCCCTAATGTCATACATATTAGACAAAAGATACACCCAGTTAATCCATGGAAAGTGGCAACCGTCAAGGATGAAGTGGAAAAACTATTAAAAGTTGGTTTCATATACCCCATCTCTTCAACAGAATGGGTATCCAACCAAGTCTTGGTGGAAAAGAAGCAAGGAAATATACATTTTTGCACAAATTTCAAAGATTTAAACAAGGCATGTCCTAAAGATAACTACCCCACACCTTTCATAGATCAAATAATTGATGTGTGTGATGGTAGAAAATTATTTTCTTTTATGGATGGTTTCTCGGGATATAATCAAATCCAAATTAAACCCAAGGATCAACATAAGACTTCTTTCATCTATCCCTGGGGTAATTTTGTGTATAAGAAGATGTAGTATGGCTTGAAGAAACCAGAGCCACTTTCTAAAGGGATATGAATTTCTATTTTCACAATATAAAGCATATTGTTGAACCATACTTGGATGACCTTCCGGCTCATTCCAGGAAAATAAAAGACCGTATGGAACATCTATTTTTGGTGATGGAAATATGTTGACATTATAAGATTCCATTAAACCCCCATAAGTGTGTATTTTTTGTCAAGTTGGGGCAACTGTTAAGTTTCATAGTCTCCAATAAATGTATTAAGTTCGATCCATTAAAATTTGAGGTGATTATAAATCTGCCTCCTCCTCGAGATATTCGATAGTGTCAAAGTCTACAAGGTAAGTCTAACATTCTTAGAAGGTTCATAGTGGATTATGACAAGATAACAAAGGGTTTCATGTGCTTTCCTAAGCAGGACACCCCATTTATATGGAATGAATCCGCTCAACAATATTTTGAGGCATTAAAGAACGCATTACTATCATCCCCATTGTTGCATCCACCAGATTCACAAAATATTTTGTATTGTATCTAGTTGGATCATACTCTATGGTTGGAGTAGTGCTGGTTCAGGAAGATGACAAGCTATAGGAACACATCATCTATCATCTTAGTTGGGATTTGGTTGGACCTGAACCAGGATATTCACATGTCGAGAAGTTGGACTTGGTAGTAGTGTATGTCATTCAGAGGTTGTCTTACTACATATTACTCAAGACAACTATCATGGTAGAATATGTAAATCCATTTCAATATGTTCTATCCTGATGGTATGTTAGAGGAAAATTTAAAAAATGGATTATCATACTCTAGGATTTTGATTTGTATTTCCAGTCCGCTAAATCGAAAAATTCTTTAGTATTCGTGGAACTTATTTATGAGTTCCCTAATGGAAAAATTATAACAACGAAAGATGAATTGTTTCCTGAGAAACACATATTCCTAATTTCAATCGATGATCCATGGTATGGAGATATTTTGATATATCTCTAGACTTTGAAATGTTAGGTTACCTTCTCACGAGAGGAGCGACGAAAGTTACGACTAAATGCTAAAAAATACCTCATTACTGCAGACACATTGTATAGAAGAGGGGTAGATTCTATTCTACATCATTGCCTTACTCACGAGGAAGAGGATTTTGTCCTAAATGATTCTCACAGCAGAGTGCGCGAGGGTCATTTATCTGGGTTAGCAATGACCCAAAAAAATTTGCGTGTTGGTTATTTTTGGCCCACCATCTTTAAAGATTGTGTGGAGGTTTTGAAACATTGTCAACCATGTTAGATTTACACAAGAAATATGTGGTCACACCCTGCTCCTTTACATCCCATCATTATGGTAGGATCCTTCACTAAGTTGGGGTAGATTTCATGACCTACAACCCAGTATCTATCGGGAGGCATAAATACATCAATGTTGTTGTAGACTACTCTAATAAGTGGGAAGAGGAAATGCCTACCTTCAAATTCCATAGTGAAATGATATCATATTTAATTTTCAACCAAATTATTGCTAGATTCCATGTCCCAAAGCATATTTTCATAGACCATGGCAGTCACTTTTAAAACAAAATGATGACCGAATTGACTACTTTTCTAGGGTTTAAACATGATCACTCGTCTTCCTTTTACCCACGAGTGAATGGGCAGGAAGAAGTTGTTAATAAAAAACTAAAGACCATTCTAAAGCTTACTATTAACGCAAGTAGGTAAAAATGTCATATTATGTTGTATCCTGCACTTTGTGCATATCAAACAATAGTTAAAACTACCACAGGGTTCTCCCCTTTCCAACTCATTCATGGAGTAGAAGTAGTTACACTGGTTGAATGCAAGATACCGTCTCTCAACATTGAAATACATGTGTTACCCGACACTTAATAAATAGAAGGATGCTTGTTGCATATAGAACACCTAGATGAACAATGAAGAGATGTGTTAACAACAAACAAAACACACAAAACATGAGTTAAAAACCAATACGACAACGCTGTCAAACCTAGGATTTTTCTGAAGGAGAACTTGTCTTGGTTTGTGATCAGGATAAGGAACCATAGGAGTAGGGAAGTTCAAATAAATGCAATTAGTAACATATGTTGTGGCTAAGGTTTTAAATAAGGGTGCTTATGAATTGATTTATTATGATGAAAACAAGCTTCCTGAGCCCCGAAATGGGATCTACTTGAAAAAGTACTATTCCTAGTGCTTATGCTTTTTCTTGTACTATAGTTATATAACTTTGTAAATAGCTATCATTGATTAGTGTTCCTTATGTAGATATGCTTTTGTTTCATATGTCTGTGGAAAGGTTTATAGAATTCATTGATGGTGCAATCTGTTACACTTGCAATTTGGATTTAGCCACTTGGGTCATTTATGCACCAATGAGACGACTAGTTTGCTTGGGAGGCGCTTGTTTAGGTCCTACAACTAACAATGCGCTTGAATACAATGTTGTTATTGAGCTATTGAGGGATTCTATTGCACATGGTATTACCTGTTTGGAGGTTAAATGTGACTCCCAGTTAGTGGTCTCTCAGTTTAATGGAGTTTATTAGGTGAAGCGTCCTGCTCTATTACGTCAGTTTTTTAGGAATAAGGTTACTTGAAATATATTTTGAACATATTGCATACAATCACATTCTAAGGAACTAAAACACAATTACTGACGCATATGCTAATTACATCTTAGATTGGCATATGTCACATACATTATAAAAACACATATAAATGATACATAGAAACACATGTAAATAAGTTGTTATAATATAAGTAAAATATGTCCATATACATCGAGTCCTGGTCCGAATATCTAGTAATAAGTGCATTAAAGTAAAAAATGGTCGTATAAAAATTCCCTCGTGATCCTAGAGACTATGGTGACTCTGTAGCCTAGGATGCCTCAACCACAACCTCTCAATAACATAACACAACCCTAGACACCCTTTGTAGGAGGCATATCCAGGAAGGAGGTAACCCCACTACATGCTCTTGCATAGGAATGGGGATCCTATCCATCCTCAGTGTAGGGACATCATGGGTAATCCTAGATAGCTTGCACTCCATAACTCGAAGCATGGATTCACCGTCGTATCCATCTTTTGGTCACTTGTAGGTCTTGGGGTGACCATCTGGTTGAACAAGCCCAATATATGCATCATACACCATGACTCATACGCGTATAATGTACATAGGTATATACACTTATAAACAAAATCTTCATAAAATTTTAAAAACATGAAAATTAAAACTCACCCATCTTTCCCCATGCCCCTCCTAGAGGAAGAATCGTCTCTAGATCACAACATAAATATAGACCCGCATAGGGGAACTACTTGAAGGCAGGCACTTTCCTAACCCACCATGCATTTAAGTCATCATTAAACCTGCCCCGGATTTCACCACCACCTTAATGAAGGAACACATCACCCCACCGTGTGAGTCTAGGCTCACGTGGAGGAGTTGGTGGAAGTCTCACATTGGGGCTCAAATCGGGCACCCGCTCAAAGAAGAAATATGCTAGAATGATAGAATACTTAAAAAATTTCTTCTTCCACAACTTGCAATCCAATAATTGCTTCTTCATGTTGAAGACTAGCCCAATGCACTAGTAAAAAACCACACTCTGTATACATTCAACTCCTATAGGCATGTGGTTCTATGTGGCTAAGTGTAATGAATATATACCCGCCACTCGGGTGATAGTGCTCATAATAAATTTCAGTGGAAAAATCATTATCTAGTCAATTGGAAATAATGTACCTAACTTTCGTGTACCTGGAAGGTAATAGGTGTTCACGTAGTCTTTCACACTAAGTGGGTCACCCCCATGTCCGGTGCCACTCAAGCTCAATGAATCCCATTTATGAGACAAGCCAATGATAAAATAGATTTCTTCGGCAATTATTTCAAGTGTTTCACCCTAGAGATCAAACACATCCTGCTCAGGATCCCATAGTTGTACAAAAGACTCCAACAGTCGAACTTGAGCACACATGTTTGTGGTGCAAAATAATTTAAAAAAACCACAACTTCCAAGAGCGTTTAACATCAACGGATCTCTTAGTGTTTCTTGATACATGTCCTCATTCTCTCTTTCCCTCCATTCCAATAACATTGTTCCTTAAAAACAAAATTTTTTTGGCCATTAGAGAGGTAAATTATGCTATCCGCACAAAACATGACCGTGTTGTTATATCACCGTGTTCCATTCGTGGGTTTCTTGTTTCATACCCGTGGATACTTATCGAATTCATGATTTTTCAATAGGATACACATGGTTCTTGCGTTGTTCCCTTACAACCTCGCCTAAAGACCCAAATTTGCATCAAAAATTGAAATTGATGGCATGAAATGAAAGCTAAGGAGAAGATGGTCTACCTGCAACTTGTGGTTTGTGATTCCATCCATCGGTTGGCTCGTATGAAGCATTTGGAGTTGAAGGATAATTTGACTGTAGAATATAAGAAGACAAATGAGTTGTTTAAAAAAAAAAACCAAATTAACTATTTATACTAAAAAATTAAAAATTTTACCCACTTTGATATAGTTTGGTCAATTTTCCATTATTTTGACTAATATTGGTTGCTTCTTACCTAGGTTTGCAGCCGATGAATGAACTTGGAGTATATTATCCTTGCATATAGTATAGTATTTGGTCCCCCTTGCATTATGCATCAATACCTTATCTCTTTGTGAACCTTAGGATCTCCTTTTTAATCCATGGGTTGTGATCTGCAACCTTCCATTACTCTTCAAACATCGTTGTTATTCCATGGATTAGAGCCTCCCGAACATGGGAAACCCTATCTAGAACACTTATTATTAATCTTGGTTCCCATGTTGCATGTTTCTAGGTGACGGGAGTCTTCATAGTTTTTTTACACAAAAATGAGCCTTGTACTCTCTCTCTTGTTGACTATCCCTTGTCATATGGCTCCCGTCATATGGAGTTATATTCAAGCCCTGGTTTGGATCCTTAAAACTGACTATATAATCAAGTTACTTGTTCTTTCAAACTCGTTAAAGGAAATGAAGGATCATCCATATCGGTATAATTTTAACCCTTTTCCATACCCTATGGATTACTTACAAAAAATGAATACTCTAATCCCCTGTGGCTAGAAGAGTATATTCAGGTATAGGTTTATCTCTTTTTCAGGTTTGGAGGACTAAATTTATGAAAAAGGAACCCATTTGAGCTCAATATTTCTTTTTCATGCTCTGGATTAAAATATGAAAAAGATTCTTAGTGTTGTTTATGTTGTTGTCATGCTCATTAAACTTCAATACAAAACAACGATTTTATTGTTGTTTGTCCCATTCTCGTATGTCACATACCCCAATTTTGTAAAATAATGTTAATTATTTTAATTACATTTCCTAAGACATTAAGTTAAATTTAATGTAAAGTAGGAACTGATGACTCAGTAGAGTCAAAAGAAGTGGAATGTAATTCTGAATATTTTATTATTAATAAATAAAAAGTGGAGACAATAGCATTGGGAGAGTTGTTAATAAGAGGTTACTGGTCAAACTGGTGGAAGGAACTAGGTGGAGGGAAAAAGACAAGTGGCAGCATCCTCAAACACTTCCTATGTTGCACGTGAAAACTTCCCTACATTTGGGGTCATGATCCCCCAAGAAAGTGGGATCAAAGCAGGTGGCTCATTAAATGACAACTAACCCAAAAAGACCTAGGCAATATTTTAAAAGTACCCAAAGAATAGAGCTAAGGTTGCTCAGTTATTTTCCAGAGAAGATTCATTCAGGTGGAATGCTATTCAGGAAATTCATTGGGGAAAAAGGGAAAACAGTAAGGAAGTTGTTCTGAGAGGAATACTGCAGTAACTTGGTTTATTACAGCTTGTTAGCTAGGAGAACTTACTGATAAGTTCAGATTTGATACTGAGTTTGAAGACTGGTATTTGACTATTGCTGTACCTAGTTCCAGCCAGGGAGACCAGAGCAAGCTTGGGGGTCCTAAGGAGTCATTGTTTGAGCGCTCTCCAGGAATTGGTAGGGAGGAATGACCTCCCATTGCTGTTGTTGTCCCAGTTCCAGAACAGGTTCTGCCATCTATTAAATCTTTGTTTAATATCTGTTTATGATTGAATGGTAGATTTGTAGTTTATGGTATAAGAAATTAGATGGATTAGTAATGAAGTGTTCTCAGTGTATTCTGTAAGAAAATCTTTTTGATGAGAATTACAACCCCACCTATGTTTTTCCACATCTGGTGTGACCAGACTGTACTCTGGCATAAGGGTAAATTTACAATAAAAGTAGTATGATGAAAAAACAGAATAGTATGTGATGGAATTATAGAGTAGTTTCTTTGTGTTGTTTTTTAGAAGGAATATCTTAGTTTTAGGAGTAGCATTATTTCTGTACAGAAAACTGTCAAGTCTTTTAGAACAGAGAAGTAAATTGAATTGTTTACTGATAATAATATGTACCAGAAGAGAAAACAGTTCTTAATACTATAGTTACTATTAGTAACTTTAATTGTCTACTTGAATATCAAAGAAGAGTAGCTAGAATCTCTATTTATTCCTACAGGTACTTTAGTATAGCAGAATTTACTATTGTAAATTAAAATATGCTATTCATTTATTCCTGTTCTACTTAGTTAAGTTTAAATAAAAACATATCACTGTAACCTATATTACCTAAGTTATTAACAATATAGAACTTGCTTAGTACTTTTACTTTCTTTTCTTTATAAACATTAAATTGTAATAGAATACAGAAAGTAATTCTACAAAGTATTGAATACTGTAAGTTTAAGAATCTGATAACAACACGCTAGCTTAAATTTTTTTTATTTTATGAGTACAAATAATCAGGAAGAAATTACTATTTCCCTATATCCTTACAAAAGAAAACTAAGTATAAATAATAATAAAAGTAATAGTACTCTAGTTAAGGTAACACCGTTATTATTATAAATAATAGCTGCTATCTTATTATTTACTCTATAAGGATGGTATTTTTAGGTAAATACAATATTGCCTTCACTCATTGTTTGTAAATCAGAATTGTAATATAAATTATGTACTCAAGATTTACTAACAGTAGTTCTAAGTAATTACTCTTCTTTATTAATAAAGTAAATCAATACTTAAACACTGTACAGGAAAAACTCAGCAATTAACTTTAAAATACTACAGGTAGAAATCAAGTATGTTATCGCGCAGGATTTAATCAACAGTGTACAATGCTCGACTTATCGAGCTTAATAAGTATTGTAAAAACATAACTAATAACCCCGCAATTTTTACAAAAGAGAATTACAAATTAACAATGATTTAAAAGAAGAGGCTGTATGTATTTCTTTTACAGTCGAATTAGGGTTTAACCCTAGTAATCCAAAATAGACAATAAAATCCACAACTGTGGAGCCAAGACAGTATTTTACTCATGGCCGCATTTAAAATCAACAGAGTAAGGCTGTCAGAAGCCTGTTCCTTATTTATTTATACATAATTTTACTAATCAAGGATAAATGCGGTAAATATTTTCCTACTGTCGAGCCTCAATTACTATAGTTATACATCAATAAACATACAGATTTTAGTACTGTAATATAAACAAGAATTATAGAAAAGAAGAACAGTATTAATAATTTATATTATAGACTGAGGGTAAAAACCCTGTAAATTCCAATTTACAACAAAAATAAGAAGTCGAGGCCGTAACCCTTTTTCTAGGTCAGGCTTATAGCCTAGTGTTTTTCACAGTCAAAATAAATAAAAGGTGGAATGGCACTTCAAGCCCTCGACCTCTGCAAATATTGGAGAGCATGGCATGATTGCCTTCTGTCTCTTTCACTTAATACATGGCACCTAAAATGAAAAGAGAACTAACATATTCAATCTCGGCCGAAGCCGGAGCACCCTCACACAACATAGGGGTTTCTTCCACTAATTCAAGGTAACAAACAGTTAACAAGACAAACTGAACCGCAAGGGATACAAGCCTCTTTGCGTAAACCCTCAAAGGTTCCAATGGAACCCCACAAAGAGAAAGAGCCATGGTGTAACCAGGCTTACCGGAAACTTGTAGCTGCTGAAACTGCTTGTACTAGAAGCCGCACAAGAGGAAGGGCCGAGACCTGTTTCCAGTAAAGAAAACCACCTTATTAAAACATATAAGCGGGATGATATTCTTATAACTGAAAAAAACAGTAAAATGAAGGATAATAGCAGTACTTGTTCTTACCTGAACTTTTTTTTGGAGACACGACCACCAGCAGCGTTAAAACCACCATCAACGCGTGAAGGAAAACCTACTGCGGGCAGGGAGAAAAAGATTAACACCACAGAAAACATCCCATTGCTGTCCAAGAGAACAAGATTACAGCTTTCACTGAGGGAGGAGTGGTATTCAATTAATTATTCGGGTTCAAGCTAGTAAATAGAGAAACCCTGAAGGGAGGACAGCAAATGGATGGCCAACAACAACATTGGACGGCACTGCAAAAACGTGATAGCACGAGCCACAAGAAGGTAACGAACTGGAGGACATTGTTGGAGAAGGAGCGGCACAGCTATGGTGCACCAGCACCATCGCAGAGCGACAGGAGCCCGACGGTGGAGGAGGGAATGGTAAGTTAGGGTTTGACTAATGCCCTTATATCTATGTAATGCATGGCTATGGTAATGCCACGGCATCAACAAATAATTTTACATATGGTGGGTGAATTCATATAGTTCTGGAAACATCCCACCAAGAAATGATTCCAATCATTAAATATATCGAAGTTTACACTTAGCCTTGCTGCGAGGGTAGCTCATCATTTTCTACGCTGCATGAAAGAGCATAAATATTATTACTTTGAACACTTAAATCTTACAATAATTAAGATCATGGGGACAAATACCACAATACTTGTAAGTTTTGATATAAATATAACTTGAAATAAAACTTAATCTATGATCATTATGGCATCGATTTTGATATGATCCTTCTTGCTAAGAGACTTTACTCACTTGAGCTTATACAAGTATGTAAAGGAGGCTTATTCTTAATATAGTTATAGAACCTTAAAAGTAAAGATAAGTTATATTTGATCGTGAACATGGTAAACTCTCCAACCTCTTATTTTTACACCTTATATTTTCTTAATGCACGATTATCATGATTTCAAAACTATCCTCTTACTTTATGAAATGGATATGGTTATAACCCCTTTGCTAGGAAATAGTATGTTCATCCTAGTTTATGATGTTGTAAAGGAGGCAATTCCTTTATGTAGTTTTTAGAACATGAAATAAAGGTTAATACTTCCATTCGATTGTGAACTTGGCTAACTCTTAGGCCTTTTATCTCACACCCTATATATTTGTTGTAGACATATGCATTATTGATATATTAGTTCTATCAACTTCTAACTTATTTAAAAAGTATACTTAGGAGGAGTATAAAGGTGGTTAGAAAGTAAGACTATGGAGATCATCCTAATACTCATAATAAATGACCTTATCGGTATTTGTTTAAATAGTAGCATATAGTAAAAAGATACAAAAGAGAGTAGTATTTACTATGTGGTGAAGGCTCTAGAGTAAGGTAATAACCTTAGTCATATTACTGATTGACAAGGTTAGGCCACATTTTTATAGTTAGGCCTTATAACAATTTAAGAGATGCATTCTTTTATGAATTATAGTCCTTTAAGGACTTGTTTAGTTTATATACATAAAGAGATTAGGATAAATCCTGTTTCATGAAGATATTTATTTTTTTGAAGATAAACTCTAGTTATGCTCGAAAATAGTTAATGAGTGAATAAAAACTCTATGCATCAATATTAGTATAGTTTTCTTAAAAAGCAGCTTGAAGTGAAGTTGTACACTCTTTTTGAATGTCAGAGTTTGAAAATAGAAACAGTGTTATCTAACCCTCTATCAGTTTACATTTATTAAGTAACGTATTCATATACGAATGAAATCATACTATGGATGGTATAGCTCTTTTACTCTTACTCTATTATAAAGAATTCCGTAAGACATTGTTATACATCATGAGTAACATAGATTTGAATAGTTCCAAATCATCAAGAATCATAAATTACTTCTACTAGAAAGAAGGCCAGTTTTTAAGTATACCTCAACAAGCGTTGGAAATTGTTTAACATTCATTTTTCTTACTGAGCTTTTCTTTTGCGACAAACTTGTTATACTTTAGAATTGCGACAAGCAGCCCAAAACTCTTACCTGTAGTCTGTAAGAATAGGAAAACTTTCTGCATTAGCTCGAAAGCTAAGTAAGCCCAGTTTGCATGACAGTCTCACCTTGTGGTCGCAAAAAGAAACAAAGTCAGTAAACTGAAAATAACGGTTCTATCACTAAACATAACCAACAGATAATGCAGATAATGAATGTTGTAATTTATAACTAATTTAATAATTAGTTTACCATAATTATGAAATTTATGTGCTTTTAAAAATTTTAAATTTTTCGAAAAATTTGGGGTTTTGACATGTGGTATCAGAGCATGGTTCAAATACTAGGCCTTGATGTGGCCCAACTAGTTTCCGTAGAACAGTAAAATAATATACTAACCTATATTCTGTTTTATGTAAAGAACAAAAAATTTCTTTTTCTGAATTTTAACAGGCAGGTATGGAAAAGCTATGAGAATATGCTTAGGAGGAGTCTCCAAACATAGAGACAAGGCAATTGTCCAGAGAACCTATGTTAGCAGAGGTAATTGCTCACTCCTCAGAGCTAATGCAGACTATAAAGGATTTGAAGACTGAAATGGAATCAGTCAAGAAGGACAATGAGAGGTTTTTGAAGACTCAGGAAGAGTTGAACCAAATTTTGATGGAAAAGTTCCAGACTGAAGGGAGGGGCAAAAGATCCGAATCTGAGGAAGTTAGCCATCAGAAAGGATCTAAAAAGATGAAGCTGGAAAAAGCTGAAAACAGTTCATCATCTGAAGGGTTCAGAGAACAACAAAGCTACCACACTACTAGTGACAGTAGTGAGGATGAGTTGTATGACAGAAAGAAGAAGTATAGACCATATGAAGAGATTTCATGGGAGTTTAAAAAGATAAAGCCCCCAACTTTTAATGGAGAAATTGAGAAAGGGGAAGAAACAGAGTCCTGGTTATCCAGGATGAAGAAGTATTTTCAGATATACAACTATTCAAATCAGCTAAAGGCAAGAATGGAAATCTATAATCTCTCTGGAAAAGCAGACATATGGTGGCAAGATCTGAAGAGAGTCAAGGGTATCAAGGAAAAAGAAGTTAATTGGAGTACCTTTAAAATATACTTCAAGAAGAAAATTTTGTTTGAACAATATTATGAAGAAAGAGCTAAAGAATTTTATGAATTGAAGTTAGGTTCAATGACTATGAAGGATTTAAACAGTAAATTCTTAAGCTTGTTGAGGTATGTACCTTACCTAGTAGATGAAAATCCTAAAGTACAGTGCTTTCTTAGTTATCTACCATATCACATTAAGGACAGAATTGAGTATGATAACCCGAAGACTCTGGAAGAAGCCATGCGGAAGGCTAATTTCTATTTTGAGCAGAACAAGAAGAAAGAAGGCATAGCCAACTGGAAGGCTAAGAAAAACAACAGTCAGCCTCATGAGTTCAAGAAGAATGAATTTGTACCTCGGAGGAATTTCAAGAATAATAAGAATAAAAATTATTCTAACAGTAAGAATTTCCAGGGAAATAAAAATGGTGCTTCCAATAATTCCAATAACTTTAAGGGCAAGGAAGCTGCAAATAACCATGGGAATTTCACTAAGAGTTTTGAACGAAAGGATCCTGTTAAGTGCTTGGAATGTAATGGCCCGCACTATGCCTCGGTCTGCCCAAACCGAAAAAATTCAGTCAACAATATTCACACTGTGCAAGAGGAAATGACCATTGGAGAACTCGCAAGGACTATGCCCAGAATAAATGCAACTTTGGAGAACCACCAAGTTGACTATCAGATTTCCATGGTGGAAGTGGAAGGTATGGTTAACCAAACCCCTGTAACCATTTTAATTGATCTAGGAGCTAGTCTTAGTTACATTGCACCTCAAATAGTGGAAAAGTGTAAATTGTCTGTTGATAAGTTTGATAATTCCTAGTTAGTTCAATTAGCCACTGGGGAAAAAAGGAAAGTAACCTATTATGTGAAAGAATGTGCTTTACTTATGGATGATTTTAAAACTACAGTTAAGCTTAATGTTTTGCCACTTGGCTCATATGATTTACTGATTGGCATGGATTGGTTAGAGCAGCATAAGGTAGTTTTAAACTGTTATGATAAAACCTTTACATGTGTCAATAGTAATGAACAACCAGTAATGGTTAAAGGTATTCCTAGAAAAACTGTAATAAGACAGATTACTGCCTTACAGCTTAAAAGAGCAGTTAGAAAAGGGTGTAAATCCTATGCTGTAACTATTACAGATGAGGCAAGTAAGTTTGAAACAGATAAGTTAAAAATGGAAGATATTCCTGCTTTAAATGAATTTACTGATGTGTTTCCAGAGGAAATTCCAGGATTACCTCCCAAGAGGGAACTGGATTTCACTATTGAGTTGGTGCTCGGTGCGGTACCTAGCTCGAAAGCTCCGTATAGAATGAATATTTTAGAACTTAATGAGCTAAAATCACAGTTAAACGAATTAATAGATAAGAAGTATATTCGACCCAGTGTGTCTCCTTGGGGAGCACCGGTCATCTTTGTCAAAAAGAAAGACGAAACTATGCGATTATGCATAGACTACCGTCAACTAAACAAGATGACTATTAAAAACAGGTATTCACTGCCCCGCATAGATGATCTGTTTGATCAGCTACGTGGAGCTATGGTGTTCGCAAAGATAGATCTAAGATCAAGATATCATTAGGTAAGAATTAAAGACGAAGATATCTTCAAGACAGCCTTCAGAACAAGGTATGGACATTACGAATTTGTCGTAATGCCATTTGGGCTTACCAATGCCGCAGCTGTCTTTATGTGCCTAATGAATAATATAATGCATAAATACTTAGATAAATTTGTTGTTGTGTTTATCGATGACATATTAATTTACTCTAAAACTGAAGCAGAACATAAAGAACACCTAAGGATAGTTTTACAAGAGTTACGAGAGCAACATCTCTTCGCGAAGTTTAGCAAGTGTGACTTCTTTAAGGATGAAATCTAATACTTAGGTCACGTAGTGACTAAGGAAGGGATTTCAGTCGATCCTGAAAAGATTCGGGCAATCGAAGATTGGCCAGTTCCAAAGGACGTAACAGATGTTAGGTCATTCATGGGAATTACCGGTTATTACCGGAGATTCATTAAAGGCTTTTCAAAAATAGCTAATCCGATCACTTCTTTGCAAAAGAAAGGCAAGAAATTCGATTGGAACTTGAAGTGTGAAGAAAGTTTTAAGAAATTAAAAACCTTATTAACAAGTGCGCCTATTCTAAGAATAACAGATCCTAATAAGGATTTCGTGGTATGCACAGATGCCTGTAATGATGGCTTAGGTGGTGTGCTGACTCAAGACGGGCATGTCATTGCCTATGAGTCCAGGAAGTTAAAAATTCATGAAAATAATTACGCAAGTTATGATTTATAACTTGCGGCTGTTATACATGCCTTAAAAATGTGGCGACACCACTTAATAGGTAGAAAATTTATTTTAATGACTGATAATAAAGGACTAAAATATCTTTTAGATCAGCCCAACTTAAATGCAAGACAAGCAAGATGGTTAGCCTTCTTGAGTGAATATGATTTTGAAATCCAACACATAAAGGGTAAATAAAATAAGGTGGTTGATGATTTAAGCAGAAATGCAAAGCTGAACTTTACAGCAGCAATCAGTACTTATGCTTCTGATTTAAATGAACAACTTACAGAAGGGGTAAAACAGGATGAAATTTATCAAAAATTACAAGTTACAGCTAAAGAGAAACCTACAAAAAGCTTAATAAAAGGTTATAGTCTAAATAAAGATGGATTTTTATTATTTAAGGACAAACTGTATGTACCTAATGTGCCTAAGGTTAAGTTGTTGATTCTGGACGAAGTCCATAAAACACCTTACTCAGGACATCCAGGTTACCAAAAGACTATAACCATGCTAAGAAAAAAATATTTCTGGCCTAATATGAAATTAGAAGTAGCTGAATATATAGCTAGATATTTGGATTGTCAACAAGTGAAAACCGAACACCAACATCCAGCTGGTTTATTGCAACCTTTACCTATTCCTAGTTGGAAATGGGAAGTGATTAGCTTAGATTTCATTATTGGACTACCCAGAAATCAGAATCAAAATGACTCTATTATGGTGGTGGTTGACAAGTTAAGTAAAGCAACACATTTCATTCCTGTCAAAACTACTTACAAGGCTGCCAATATAGCTGATATATTCTTAAAGAAGATTTTTCGGTTACATGGAGTACCGAAGGTTATCATTTCAGATAGGGATCCTAAATTCACAGGGAATTTTTGCAAGTCCTTGTTTAAGGGATTAAACACAACACTGAATTTCAGCACCTCTTTCCATCCTCATACATATGGGCATACTAAAAGAGTGAATCAGGCGCTGGAAGATCTGTTAAGGATGTATGTTAAAGATCAACCAGGTAAGTGGGAAGACTACTTGCATCTAGCAGAGTTTGCATATAATAACAACTATCAGTCATCAGCTAAGTTTAGTCCATTTGAAATTTTGTATGGACGTAAATGCAACACTCCTATCTCCTGGAATAATCCAGTAGATAGATTGGTTTTAGGACCAGAATTATTAAAAGAAATGGAAGATATTGTGAAGCAAGTGCAGGAAAATCTGAAAGTGGCCCAGGATCGGCAGAAGAGCCAAGCAGATTTAAAAAGAACTCCCAAGGAGTTCCAGGTAGGTGAGCATGTGTTTATAAAGGTAAGACCAAAGAAAAGCTCTCTAAGACTGGGGAGTTGTGCAAAGCTAGCACCACGTTACTGTGGTCCGTTTGAAATTTTATCTAGAATTGGTCAAGTTGCAGATCAGCTAGCGTTACCACCTAACTTGAAAGTGCATAATGTTTTTCATATCTCTGTTCTAAAAAAGTATGTTCATGATGCTACTCATGTGGTTGATTGGAATGTTGTACATGTGGAACCAGAAGGAGAAATTCTGGTGGAACCGGACTGTATCCTCGGGAGGAGGGAAATTACTCTGCGAAACCACACCATTGGACAGGTGAAGGTGCAATGGAAGCACCTTAGTCCTGAAGAGGCTACCTGGGAACTAGAAAGTAAGATGCGGGAGGCATACCCGAATCTGTTCCAGGAGGTTGCAGAGGATGAAGAATAAGTAACATCGAGGACGATGTTACATTTTAAGGGGTGTGTATGTCACATACCCCAATTTTGTAAAATAATGTTAATTATTTTAATTACATTTCCTAAGACATTATGTTAAAATTAATGTAAAGTAGGAACTGATGACTTAGCAGAGTCAAAAGAAGTGGAATGTAATTCTGAATATTTTATTATTAATAAATAAAAAGTGGAGACAACAGCATTGGGAGAGCTGTTAATAAGATGTTACTGGTCAAACTGGTGGAAGGAACTAGGTGGAGGGAAAAAGACAAGTGGTAGCATCCTCAAACACTTCCTATGTTGCAGGTGGCAACTTCCCTACATTTGGGGTCATGATCCCCCAAGAAAGTGGGATCAGAGCAGGTGGCTCATTAAATGACAACTAACCCAAAAAGACCTAGGCAATCTTTTAAAAGTACCCAATGAATAGAGCTGAGGTTACTCAGTTATTTTCCAGAGAAGAATCATTTAGGTGGAATGCTATTCAGGAAATTCATTGGGGAAAATGGGAAAACAGTAAGGAAGTTGTTCTGAGAAGAATACTGCAGTAACTTGGTTTATTACAGCTTGTTAGCTGGGAGAACTTACTGATAAGTTCAGATTTGATACTGAGTTTGAATACTGGTATTTGACTATTGCTGCACCTAGTTCCAGCCAGGGAGACCAGAGCAAGCTCGGGGGTCCTGAGGAGTCGTTGTTTGAGCCCTCTCTAGGAATTGGTAGGGAGGAACGGCCTCCCATTGCTGTTGTTGTCCCAGTTCCAGAACAGGTTCTGCCATATATTAAATCTTTGTTTAATATCTGTTTATGATTGAATGGTAGATTTGTAGTCTATGGTATAAGAAATTAGATGGATTAGTAATGAAGTGTTCTCAGTTTATTCTGTAACAAAATCTTTTTTATGAGAATTACAACCCCACCTATGTTTTTCCACATCTGGTGTGACCAGACCGTACTCCAGCATAGGGGTAAATTTACAATAAAAGTAGTATGATGAAAACACAGAATAGTATGTGATGGAATTATACAGTAGTTTCTTTGTGTTGTTTTTTAGAAGGAATATCTTAGTTTTAGGAGTAGCATTATTTCTGTACAGAAAACTGTCAAGTCTTTTAGAACAGAGAAGTAAATTGAATTGTTTACTGATAATAATATGTACCAGAAGAGAAAACAGTTCTTAATACTGTAGTTACTATCAGTAACTTTAATTGTCTACTTGAATATCAAAGAAGAGTAGCTAGAATCTCTATTTATTCCTACAGGTACTTTAGTATAGCAGAATTTACTATTGTAAATTAAAATATGCTATTCATTTATTCCTGTTCTACTTAGTTAAGTTTAAATAAAAACATATCACTGTAACCTATATTACCTAAGTTATTAACAATATAGAACTTGCTTAGTACTTTTACTTTCTTTTCTTTATAAACATTAAATTGTAATAGAATACAGAAAGTAATTCTACAAAGTATTGAATACTGTAAGTTTAAGAATCTGATAACAACACGCTACCTTAAAATTTCTTTATTTTATGAGTACAAATAATCAGGAAGAAATTACTATTTCCCTATATCCTTACAAAAGAAAACTAAGTATAAATAATAATAAAAGTAATAGTACTCTAGTTAAGGTAACAATGTTATTATTATAAATAATAGCTACTATCTTATTATTTACTCTATAAGGATGGTATTTTTAGGTAAATACAATATTGCCTTCACTCATTGTTTGTAAATCAGAATTGTAATATAAATTCTGTACTCAAGATTTACTAACAGTAGTTCTAAGTAATTAATCTTCTTTATTAATAAAGTAAATCAATACTTAAACACTGTACAGGAAAAACTCAGCAATTAACTTTAAAATACTATAGGTAGAAATCAAGTATGTTATCGTGTAGGATTTAATCAACAATGTACAATGCTCGACTTATCGAGCTTAATAAGTATTGTGAAAACTTAACTAATAACCCCGCAATTTTTACAAAAGAGAATTACAAATTAACAATGATTTAAAAGAAGAGGCTGTATGTATTTCTTTTAAAGTCGAATTAGGGTTTAACCCTAGTAATACAAAATAGACAATAAAATCCACCACTGTGGAGCCAAGACAATATTTTAATCGCGGCCACATTTAAAATCAACAGAGTAAGGCTGTCAGAAGCCTGTTCCTTATTTATTTATACATAATTTTACTAATCAAGGATAAATGCGGTAAATATTTTCCTACTGTCGAGCCTCAATTACTATAGTTATACATCAATAAACATACAGATTTTAGTACTGTAATATAAACAAGAATTATAGAAAAGAAGAACAGTATTAATAATTTATATTATAGACTGAGGGTAAAAACCCTGTAAATTCCAATTTACAATAGAAATAAGAAGTCGATGCCGTAACCCTTTTTCTAAGTCAGGCTTATAGCCTAGTGTTTTTCATAGTCAAAATAAATAAAAGGTGGAATGGCACTTCAAGCCCTCGACCTCTGCAAATATTGGAGAGCATGGCATGATTGCCTTCTGTCTCTTTCACTTAATACATGGCACCTAAAATGAAAAGAGAACTAACATATTCAATCTCGGCCGAAGCCGGAGCACCCTCGCACAACGTAGGGGTTTCTTCCACTAATCCAAGGTAACAAACAGTTAACAAGACAAACTGAACTGCAAGGGTTACAGGCCTCTTTGCGCCAACCCTCAAAGGTTCCAAGGGAACCCCGCAAAGAGAAAGAGCCATGGTGTAACCAGGCTTACCAGAAACTTGTAGCTGCTGAAACTACTTGTACTGGAAGCCACGCAAGAGGAAGGGCCGAGACATGTTTCCAGTAAAGAAAACCACCTTATTAAAATATATAAGCAGGATGATATTCTTATAATTGGAACAAACAGTAAAATGAAGAAGAATAGCAG
The DNA here is from genome assembly GCA_001517045.1 of Pseudotsuga menziesii. Taxonomy (NCBI): domain Eukaryota; kingdom Viridiplantae; phylum Streptophyta; class Pinopsida; order Pinales; family Pinaceae; genus Pseudotsuga; species Pseudotsuga menziesii. Next base: position 24,451 of record LPNX010533564.1, on the reverse strand, counting down.
TACTTGTTCTTACCTGAACTTTTTTTTGGAGACACGACCACCACCAGCGTTAAAACCACCATCAACACGTGAAGGAAAACCTACTGCAGGTAGGGAGAAAAAGATTAACACCACAACAAACATCCCATTGCTGTCCGAGAGAACAAGATTATGGCTTTCATTGAGGGAGGAGTGGTATTCGATTGACGATTCGGGTTCAAGCTAGTAAACAGAGAAACCCTGAAGGGAGGACAACAAATGGATGGCCAACAACAACATTGGACGGCACTGCAAAAACATTATAGCACGAGCCACAAGAAGGTAACGAACTGGAGGAAATTGTTGGAGAAGGAGCGGCGCAGCTAGGGTGCACTAGCACCAGCGCAGAGCGACGGGAGCCCGATGGTGGAGGAGGGAATGGTAAGTTAGGGTTTGACTAATGCCCTTATATCTACGTAATGCATGGCTATGGTAATGCCACGACATCAACAAATAATTTTACATACGGTGGGTGAATTCATATAGTTTTGGAAACATCCCACCAAGAAATGATTCCAATCATTAAATATATCGAAGTTTACACTTAGCCTTGCTGCGAGGGTAGCTCATCATTTTCTACATTGCATGAAAGAGCATAAATATTATTACTTTGAACACTTAAATCTTACAATCATTAAGATCGTGGGGACAAATACCACAATACTTGTAAGTTTCGATATAAATATAACTTGAAACAAAACTTAATCTATGATCATTATGGCATCGATTTTGATATGATCCTTCTTGCTAAGAGACTTTACTCACTTGAGCTTATACAAGTATGTAAAGGAGGCTTATTCTTAATATAGTTATAGAACCTTAAAAGTAAAGATAAGTTATATTTTATCGTGAACATGGTAAACTCTCCAACCTCTTGTTTTTACACCTTATATTTTCTTAATGCACGATTATCATGATTTCAAAACTATCCTCTTACTTTATGAAATGGATATGGTTATAACCCCTTTGCTAGGAAATAGTATGTTCATCCTAGTTTATGATATTGTAAAGGAGGCAATTCCTTTATGTAGTTTTTAGAACATGAAATAAAGGTTAATACTTCCATTCGATTGTGAACTTGGCTAACTCTTAGGCCTTTTAGCTCACACCCTATATATTTGTTGTAGACATATGCATTATTGATATATTAGTTCTATCAACTGCTAACTTAATTAAAAAGTATACTCAAAAGGAGTATAAAGGTGGTTAGAAAGTAAGACTATGGAGATCATCCTAATACTCATAATAAATGACCTTATCGGTATTTGTTTAAATAGTAGCATATAGTAAAAAGATACAAAAGAGAGTAGTATTTACTATGTGGTGAAGGCTCTTGAGTAAGGTAATAACCTTAATCATATTACTGATTGACAAGGTTAGGACACATTTTTATAGTTAGGCCTTATAACAATTTAAGAGATGCATTCTTTTATGAATTATAGTCCCTTAAGGACTTGTTCAGTCTATATACATAAAGAGATTAGGATAAATCCTGTTTCATGAAGATATTTATTTTTTTGAAGATAAACTCTAGTTATGCTCGAAAATAGTTAATGAGTGAATAAAAACTCTATGCATCATATGCATCAACATTAGTATAGTTTTCTTAAAAAGCATCTTGAAGTGAAGTTGTACACTCTTTTTAAACGTCAGAGTTTGAAAATAGAAACAGTGTTATCTAACCCTCTATCAGTTCACAGTTATTAAGTAACGTATTCATATACGAATGAAATCATACTATGGATGGTATAGCTCTGTTACTCTTACTCTATTATAAAGAATTCTGTAAGACATTGTTATACATCACAACTAAAATAGATTTGAATAGTTCCAAATCATCAAGAATCATAAATTACTTCTACTAGAAAGAAGGCCAGTTTTTAAGTATACCTCAACAAGCGTTGGAAACTGTTTAACATTCATTTTTCTTACTGAGCTTTTATTTTGCGACGAACTTGTTATACTTTAGAATTGCGACAAGCAGCCCAAAACTCTTACCTGTAGTCTGTAAGAACAGGAAAACTTTCTGCATTAGCTCGAAAGCTAAGTAAGCCCAGTTTGCATGACAGTCTCACCTTGTGGTCGCAAAAAGAAACAAAGTCAGTAAACTGAAAATAATGGTTCTATCACTAAACATAACCTACAGATAATGCAGATAATGAATGTGGTAATTTATAACTAATTTAATAATTAGTTTACCATAATTATGAAATTTATGTGCTTTTAAAAATTTTAAATTTTTCGGAAAATTTGGGGTTTTGACATCGTAAATAAATGGAACATTCCGAGTGATATTTCCTTCCTTCACACTCGTTAAACTAAGCCTATATTCTTGCTTTCGAAGGATCGTCGATTTGGTGATAGTTTACCTCTTTTTTGGACCTTTCCAGCTAAGTACAAAAAATGTATACCTTATTTCTTTGGAAGCTAAGAAAATTCTCCTTTGGATTGTTTTATATTTTTTTGGAATCAAGAGACTAAATTTACGAAAAAATAACCCCCTTAGAGTCTTATTTGTATTTTTCAGACTCTCAAAACTATGAAAAAAAAGATGAGCATATACTAATTCGACCTCGTAAAATCCACAAATCAGTGCTATATCAAGTAATTTTCTCTCTTCTCTTCAAGCTTGCTCAAAAATTAAGAAATGATTGATTTTACTTTATTGGAATCATTAAAACTTGACAAGAAACTAAGGAGGGAAACACACTCTTTTGTAAATAGTTTGGAAAAAATTCCCTTGAACAAAGCACTAGTTTGAGTCTCTCGTCGCTCATGTTTTAATTTTCCACTTCCTGGTTCAACTCAATACTTTGAGCCACTACTCCTCCACTGTTCACTTTTCCTAAGTAGATGGGGAATATGTTAATGTCTGCTACATTGCAGATTGGTCTGGTTATTTCCCTTGATGTTTAAATATTCCTTGGGTCATCTCTGTGTCATGCTCACTGTTCAAGGATCCTTACCCTTTGTCTTTTCACCTTGATCCCTATATTTTCCATCTCTAATATTGTTGTATGTCCACTCTTGCTTATCCATTCTACCAATTAATCTGGTGACTTGTTGAAGGATCAATTTCCTTCTTCTTCACACATGGCTTCTGATTTGCATCTGCTATGAAAGAAGACCTAGAGTTTCAAGTTAGTACCTAAGGAAACAATTCACATCTTGGTGCAATCCTATTCATTGGTTCTCAGTATAACCTTTTAAATGATATTTCTGATGGTCTCCTTCCATGTTCAACTTCAACCAGTATATTCACATGGTAGGATCCATACTGTTTTTTATGGATTTGGATGAAGACCTTGGGTTTACAACCTAAGTTGCGTAAGATTGTGCCATGCTTGGTGACACTTTTTCCATCAATTGTAGATCTATCATTTTACTCATGTGGCTATGATCCACCCTTGTAAATCATGTGTGGCCCTAAATCTCATATCATATGATGCATCTTATAAAGGAGCTAGTGTTCCTCATTACTGAACATGGCATCCTTAGTGATGATTTTGTATAACTGGCCTCATTTTGTATGTTTCAGGTACTCCTTTGTAGCTTAGATTATGAGTCCTATGATCAAAGATTGTAACATATTTCAGCCATCCTTACCCTCTAACCTCATACAATAGGGGTCCTATGTTGTACCATGAAATGGAACTTCTTCAACCAATTAATGACATTAAATGTGTTGTTACACAAAAAGACATTAAGGATTGAAGTATCCATAACCCTATAGATGATTTAAATCCTTGATACACTTTGCTCACTCCAGCGTTAACCCTTTTTTCTCTTGAATTTGTCTTTCATTTGTGAGTCTCCTTTTAGAAAATCAAATGCCACTCATGGGTTTTCCATATGCAACCTGTGTGCTATCCTGAAATGTTGAAATTCACAAGTTTCCTTAAGGAAACCCGTGATTCATTATCGATATGTTGCATATGAACCCCCAAATTCCATTAAGAATTGTTCAAAAAATAAAAAAGATGATTAACTAGGGTAAATTGGGCTCGGTTTGGAAACTTCCCCAACTTCGCCAACCAACCTAAGCCTCAAATTCCTTCCTCACAACCAACTATAAAAAGAGGGGAAGGGTAGAAAAGGGACCAAATTTGGAGGCAAAGTTATGATGTAGGATTCCATTAAGGAGAAGAGTAAGAGGACTCAGGTCTTGGTGTGTAGAGGAGCTTGGTCAGATAGGAGGTTGTGTAATGGTTCCAGATATTTGTTAATAAAGATTGATTTTTCTTCCATCAATGTCTAGATGTATGCTTCTAATGTTTTCAGTGTTGATCTAGGTTGTTATTTGATTTAAATGCAATCATTATATGTTCATATCTCATCTTGTATAACAGTAGAAGATAATTTGAGGAAGGAAAAATATTTGTTGCAGGTACTAAATATTGGGATAAAAGGAGCATTGGAGAAGAAGAAGGAAGCTAGGATCAACCTTCAAGAATAAGGTACACACTCTCTTTCTCTCATTCTCTAATATATGCTTGTGAAACCCTAGTCGTCTGCAAGTAAAATACTCAGTAACTTGGTGGTTTCTAACCCCCATCCATAAGGTATATTTTCCCTAAAAATAAGGGGGGAAATTCTATGTCGATATATCATATGGTTTCTCTAAAGCTTTAGGGAGAGAGGGACAATCCAAAACAAGTGTCTAGACCTTGTGCTCATCTTACAAGAGAGGGGAAAATTATGACAAGTGAGATAATTTTAGTGGTAAGTAATGGTCTAGGGAAAGGGGGACAATCTTGAGAGAGGAAGCACATTGATTGTGATCTTGTCTTTAGGGAGAGGGGGACAATATTGCGGAAGAAGGGTTAGAAGTTCTTTGTATTACCTTGAGGAAGAGAGATCTCTTTTTTCAACCATTTTTTCCACATTATAATATACCTTCTCATGTCATATTCCAGGACCTCAACTCAGGGGTGATCTTTCGACGGGGAAACATACGCCAAACATATATCTATGTTTGGGAGGAAAATTCTCATGTTGCTTCTAGTTGCGCTATCAAAATAAGTATTATAATATTTATTATTTTATATATGATTACTGAGATGTGTCATGGAGGCTGATTTTATTCTCTTATTTCTTAATTAAATGATATGTTATGATGTTACTAACTTTTGTGTTGGTCTGACATCCTCTAGGAAGGTATGTGATTCGTTGAGATAGTAATATACAAAATGAAATAATTATTTTATGATGATTAGGAAATATGGTAATGGACAGAAAAATTGTTTTATATGGATGTAAATATCATATTTTCTCATGATTTTTATGTTCAGTTTATATTTAAAGGAATTGGATAAATTTATCTTGCATCTGAGTAAGCTTTTAGTGCAAAAGTTGTTGTTCAGATTTATATATTAGTAGGCTTCCTTGTTATGTTTTTACCATTGATTATAGGAATGATATGGACGTCAAGGTTTTTGTATATGGAATCCCCATATCAGATCACCCAATGGGGATTATATATTATAGTTTCTTTTAAAACTATGTCATGAAACTATATGCAAAATTCTAGTTGAGTTAAAGAAGTGTCGGTTTTACTAGTTAAAGTACAAGTTTTAAATTATTTACCAAATGACTAATCCCATTTGAATAAACATATATCCTACGATAAGATCATAAATCATTCCTTGCTAACTTAAGAAAGGGCCCATAAACCCTTCTTTACCTGTTACCTATGTTAGGTGTGTTACAAAATTACTTGCATATGAACCCTCCATTGATTTTGAGAATTAACAAATTAGAAGGTGGTAGAGCATGTTTCACATTATTCTAATTAATTTGTAATCATTAATGATTTGAATATATTGTATTGAATAAATGTTTAGACACTTTGATAATATTCGATATGTCAATATGATAGGATTAGATATTTGGTTCAAACTTGTTAGGATTTGGAAAGTGAAAATGTAAGCTTGAAATTTAAAATCACGGTGACTTGGTTTGCACTCCATGGAGATCAAGAAGAAATCGAAATCCAAAAATACTTATGTAGAATATTGTTTGATTTGGAGAGGATATTAGACAAGGAAAGTGATTGAACGAGAGTTCAACATGTGACATAATATTGAGACTAGAGAAGACAACCTTGCAAAGAATATGTAGGATTTATTTTCAACCAAACCTATAAAGACATATTTCTATACAAATCTTTATCCTTATTTGGATGCATTTTAAAGTATCTAGTAAAAGAATACCAATCTTACAGAGATGTGGGTTCCTTTATTATAGGAATTTTCTTGATTTTCATTATAACTACCATCTCCTTCTCCCAAACAGGTGTTAGATAAGCCTATGAAGTAAGTTGTAAATGAAAATTGGAGGATAATAATATGCTTAGCGTGACAAGGTCATTGTTTCTCCTTCAACGGAAAACAAGTTCGAGGATGCATTTTTGAGGATATCCTGGGTATAGTGGATACTAATGGTAATATTTATCATCATTCAGACATTTACAATTTTTTTAAATTTCTAGGGGAGATTAATTATGGTTTAATTTGGTTGCTGGCTCAAAGAATTTTTTTCCTCCCTTAAAATTAATAAGAAGTATCCTAGATGTTTGGGTGATGGGCCTAGATTGGTGGTATCCAAGGCATTACAACCTACAAAAAAAATTTGAAAATAAGTTCCCACTTTGGGAACTTTCTGGATAATATTATGAGAAACATCAGATCCCTTGTGCAAGACTATGGTTGAAGGTCAGTATAACTAAAGCATAAAAATATAGTTGTTTGGGGTGGTCATAGAGGGAATAGAATTAGATCAAAACAAGAAATATAGATTCATTCATGTCAGTATAAAATACTTCATCATTCACAGACGATCCAAGGTTGTAAATCAAATAAAAAAAGGTTGAAAATGACCCATAACTACGATTGTTATAGTGTTTCAACCCATTAAATGTGTTGTGTCATGAATATACATTGTACAAACATAAGGGGTTTAGGAAACAATCCAAAAAAAATCCTTAGCTAGATTAATCGAGATTTATGATCATGATATCTTATTGCTTCAAGAAACTATGTGTAGGGGTGAACCCATTTTTTATTACCTGAAGAAATTCTATAAAGGGATGGGAATTTACATTCATTAACTCAAGTGGTTTATCAGGTGGGCTCATTTCATGGAGGAACACAAATTTAATTTTTTCTATTATTATGTAATTCCATGTTTCTAAAATATATGGGACAAACAGTTATTGTACTCAATGTGTACAAGACTTGTGGTGATAAGAAACCATTTCGGGAGAAAATTTTCAATTCTCAAGTTATCAAATATGGGACATGAGTTATTGGTGGTGATTTGAACTTTACACTTAATATATCTAAGGTTTTGGTGAAATTTCCCAAGGGGATAGATCGGCTTCTTTGATGTCACACCAAATTGAATCTCCTAGTTTAATGGACATAGAGCCTATTTCTATTAATCCCACCTCGTGGAGTAATAGGGATGGATGGATGTAGTCTCAAAGTGGTTAGGTATATTCTTAGTTTATGTTTCATGACTACAACAAGTTGAAAATTATAGATCATGGATCAAGGGGGATATATGATTTAATCATTAACCAATTATACTTCAATTTGATATAACTAACTCAAATCCTAGCAATCCATTTGAGTGCAATTCATGTTCATTGTAGGAGGATTATTTTAAATTTTTTTCTAGGGGCACCTAGAGGAACTATAATCATGATTTAAGAGAAATAGGAAGTGAATATTTTGTATGTACTTTGAATGTTGTTAAAATAAGACTGGTTTCATGGGGTGGGGATATGTTTAGAAATAGCAATAAATCTCTCAAAGAAACTGTTAGCACGTGGTTCAAACCAGTGCCAGATTTTGAAGAACTTTGCAAGAGGGTTTAACACCATTTTGAGTTGAATGGTTGACAGGGGAATAGGCCAATAAAAGGAGGGAAAAGGTATAAAAAATACCTTATCATAGGTTCTTTAAAGACTTAATAAGGTTTTGTAGATTATGAAGATAAACAATGTGGATGCATAACAGAAGGACATCGACGATGAAGGGAGATTTCATCGAGAAAGAGATGCACGATTTGTAAAACTATGAAGGATCACAAAATCCATTATATCCCTCAAGTGTCGACGGTCGAGATCTATATATGCTTAAGATCTATGGTGGAAACGGATTTCACGGCGACAATATGCATGATGGATAACAGGATGGGATGCTGTGAAAGGTTCATAGACCCGCACATTTTTGTTAGGATTATAATCCTCCCTTGTCCAATTTGGTCATTTATGTCTAAATTAGGAGTCATGTCTAAATCAAGAGTCCTTTCAGTCTATCTTTAGTCACTATCACCATTGGGTCCACTTTGCCTAATTTGGGCACATGCACCAGTTACTAAATTGTGGGGAGAACTAATTGAGGCCAACTTCCACTGATTTCACTTGCATGTATTAGCTTAGGAGCCTCATAGATAAATCCCTAAAAATTAGGATCCCCTAGGAGTGCTGATACCAACCTGCATTAGTTGAGTTCAGTCGGTGACTAGTTAAGCTCAGTTCGGAGTCTGTTACATGGATTTGAATTGCATGAGGCCATTTATCCATTGTACTTCATTGTAATTAATTATCTAATTAATTTTCATTAATGAAATCATTCACAGTTTCAAGCCATTTTTGCACTGTTTCATTCTTCAATTTCTGAGTAAAATTGTGTGATATATCTTGTGAGTTGTGTGTTGGTCCACATATCTATATGCTCAATTTAATATGGTATCAGAGCCTTAGCAGGACAAGGCACTTCTCCTACTACAGATTCATACTTAGATCAAAAACAAATTTGACCAAAATTGCTCCTTCCAGTACTGCACCAGAAGCGAAGAATTTACCACTTAATATCCCAAGTAAAGGAATTGTTGATCAACATTGCTTGATAAACTATGTTGGGTGTGAAAGAAATTCCAAAAGTGTAGAATTTCAACCTTACTTTGTCTATTTTATTGTGTGATTTACCGGTTTATCAGTCTCCTTCACTACATTCGCTATAAGCAGCTCAGTCTCCTTCACTACATTCGATACAACAACTCAGTCTCCTTCATTGAATTATAAATGGCCCCTCCAATGGAGCTTCTCACTCCTTTCAACTACCACCAGTGGAAGGAGGACATGGAGATGCAGCTATGCTCCAAAAGAATCTTTAGACTCACAATGGAGACAGAGGTAGATCCAATTCATTATGTTGACAAAGAAAATTACTGGAATAGGCTTGATGAAGCATATGGATACTTGTGCCTCTCAATCTCTCAAGATATTCTCTTCCGCATCAATGGATTAAAGAATCACAAGCAGGTTTTGGATAAGCTTGCTTCCTTATTTGAAAAGTAGGATGACCTGAGGATTTATCAGCTAGAGAATGAGCTGATTTCTCTTTATCCAACCAATTTTGAAACACTAAATGTCTTCTTCACCAAACTCAAGAATCTAGTGTTCTAGTTGAAGTTGTGCAAGGTTGAGAAGGATGATCATCAACTCATCCTTGCCATTCTCTCAAAAATTGGTGCATACTACTCAATCTTTGTATCAACATTTCATTCAATGAATCTCCCTACTCCAAATTGGAGGATGCCTACCCTTAACTCCTTCATTGAATCTCTCACTCAAGAGCATGAAAAGTTGATCCAAATGGGGATCATTCGATCTTCTAGAGATCAAGAACCATTTTCTGGAGGACCTAAGGTAGATAATGATAAAGTGAAGCAAAAGGATGAGTCTCCTATGGAGAAAGAGCAGTCAAATGAGCCTTCAGGTTCGAAGAGAAGCAAGAAGAATGGAAAAGGAAAGACCCTATGTTCTTACTGGGGAAGGGGATTTCATCCAGAAAGCTCCTGTATGAGAAGAACAATTGATCAGATGGCTATTATTCTGAAGAAACATGTACCTTATAGCACAAGGAATGCTGACCATATAGAAGAAACTGAAGAACATGAAGAGACATTCCATGCACTGAATGCTAGCTTCTCAACAGCACATGCCTTCCTCATTGATTTTGGATCTTCCAATCATACGGTTGCATCCAGAGAATCATTCTCTTCCTTGCAGTATTTTTATGGTCCTAGTATTCATATGGGAAATAATAGTCAAATTCAAGCCAAAGGGAGGGGCTCTATCAAGCTTGAACATGGAAAGTTGAAAGATGTGCTTTATGTTCCCTCCTTAGATGCAAATTTGTTACCTGTATACAAGATGACTCATACTGGCTCTCCAAAGTGAGTGATATTTGGCCCTGACTCAGTGGAGATCGTATATATCTCTACTGGGAACATCATAGGTAAGGGTGTTGCAAATCATGCCTCCAAGGCATATGAGTTCTCACACTTCATGCCATTTTCAAAGCCAGTACACTCTCAGCAGCCACTTTCAAGGGAAGGTAAAAGCATTCCATCTACTTCTTTTGTAGTTTCCACTAGTATTGTAGAACCAACTGTATCAGTTTATGAGATTGATATTTAGGGTGATTCATATCTAGATCGAGTCCCTACTCCCAAGCGGGAAGCTAGGAAGATGACTGTAAATCCATCTGACACACAGAAGACAAAGAACCTTGCGCTATGTCATGCCATCTCACCTCCTTCAGAGAGATGCAACAAAATACCTGTGAGATGCTACATGGAAAGGTCTGATCAGTTACACTACTTTCAGAAGAATATAGTGGATCATACACCTCCTCATACAGAAAGAGGCAAAGGTTACATTCATCCTTCCTTCCATCATCATTTTGGGAGAAGATGGAGAAGTCTACATGCCAGGCCCCAGGATACCTGTGCACAGAACATCATGCATACTGCTTCGCTACATCATAGATATTGTAGCAACATATTTTCAAGTTTTTTAAACTTGAATCCTGATTTTATCTGCTTAGTTAGAGGGGGGTATTTTTTCCATGTGGTTTTTCCCTTAGCTCCTTGTGTTGAGAAGTTACTTTACTTGTTTTAATAGGTGACCTATGGTCTTAGTTTCCAGAGCCCACAAATTTTCCAAGTTAGCATTTAGGGGGGGTGTTAGGATTATAATCCTCCCTTTTCAAATTTAGTCATTTGTGTCTAAATCAAGAGTCATGTCTAAATAGGGAGTCCTTTCAGTCTATTTTTAGTCACTAGCACCATTGAGTCTACTTGGCTTAATTGGGGCACATGCACCAGTTACTAAAGTGTGGGGAGCACTAATTGAGGCCAACTTCCACTGATTGCACTTGCATGCATTAGTTTAGAATCCTCCTAGATCAATCCCTACAAATTAGGATCCACTAGGAGTTCCAATACCAACCTCCATTAGTTGAGTTCAGTTGGTGACTAGTAAAGCTCAGTTAGGAGTCAGTTACATTCAGTTCTAGTCTGCTACACTCAGTTCTACTTAGTTAGTGCTAGGTTTGCATGGATGCATGTAGGTGAGGCACATTTACTCACCTAACTCATTTAGTTACACTAGTTAATGCTGAATTAGACACTTGAGTGTGGATTTTGAACTCCAATGAACTCCGATAATGATTTAGACAAGTTTAGTTAACCATTCAGTCAAGTAGAGTCAAACCAATTCGAATTTCCTCACATGGATTCGAATTGCATGAGGCTATTTAGCCATTATACTTCATTGTAATTAATTATCTAATTACTTTTGATTAATGAAATCATTCACAGTTTCAAGCCATTTTTGCACTGTTTCATTATTCAATTTCTGAGTAAAATTGTGTGATCTATCTTGTGAGTTGTGTGTTGGTCCACAAATATATGTGCTCAATTTAATAATTTGAACGACCAATATCTAAGGGAGCTCATGATCTATGGTTAGGGTGGTTTTCACGGTGGTAACATGTGTAGGAGTTAATAGGAGAAGCCATTGTGAAATGTGGATAGACCCTGCACCTCGGGACGGTGGGGATTTGGCAGAGATCAGATCGATGGTTCTAGTGGATTACGTGATGGAAAAGTGTAAGGAGGTTAACAAGGTAAGCAATTGAAAAATCACGTAAAGGAACATGTTAAGGGATGGCTCAGATCTTTCATAGAGGAAATCTACGGTGATAATTGATTTTACAGGATCAAAAGTGTGAAGAGGAAAGGATCAGTGCAGGTGCAAAGTGAAGATGAAGCAAGAAAAAAATTCAATGATGCAGGTCATTCCTGAGGGGATAAAACCATTAGAATATGTTTTGGATCATTGCTATCATATCAAGAAATCATTCCTCTTCGACGCTGCATTTCCATTTGTGATACAGCATTTTTGTGATCCCTTATTTTCTGTTTTAGATAAAAATCGTGGTGAATATGCCACATAAGAAGTTTGTTATAATTTGAATGATGATTGGGGATTTATTCCCTCATTTTGTAACAGAATTAGTCTCTTTTTCGAGGTGGGTTTTGGGAGCCATAGCACTATAAATATGGCCTCAATTGATGAGGAAAGGGGTTGAACTTTCATTCAGAAAGCATTCTGCTCTTAGTTTTTGCATCTCTGTAAAGTTTCTTGGAAGTGTTAATGATAAAAATTCTTCTTCGTTTCTGAGATTCATCATGATGTCTACATTTAGCTCATGTTTCTTGTTTATTTCATGTCCATTTCTATGATTTTGTGCTAATTCCCACTAGTTGCATATAAAGAATTTGTTTCATTAAGAATTCCTTGTATCATATGTTGCATTTGTGATGTGACTGTTCTAGAATTCACTCTCTATTAAGTGCTTTGTATAAGTTATTGTCCTTATTGTTGTTGTTGCTAAGGGAAGTGCAAGATATTCATCAACATATAGGTGCCTCTTGCTTCACTGGGCTTCTTCCTCTTTCTCCTATCACCCTTTCAATATATTTGATTGTTTTTGACACCTACTTTGCCTCAGAGTACAAAAAAAATTCCCCTTTCATTTTCACTATAATACCCTTGATTGATTCATGATTTGACTCCATTGCCCAATGATTCTTCCTGTCTATCTGTTTTACCATCTTTAAATCTACAAACACCTCATTCCCATCAAAATCTATTCTTCTGATTGCTTGATTAAAGCTAAATGTATATGTGAATTTCTTTATGTGACAGGAGAGAGCCCTCTCTGATTGTAAGACTAGAGTACAATCTAAAGTATGGTTTGAAATGGTTTCCCCTGTGACTTCCTACTACAACCATAGGAAAAGTATAGGGTGCTAAATCTTCGCACTGTTTCTGAATACCTAGTTGCTACTATCTCCTAGATAAAAACAACATTGCTTTAGTTCTATGACCTGGTCGAGCAGCCGGTCCTAAACATAAATTTGGTTGTACATGCTCTGGTGAATCCACACAAATTTTAAAGGTGACTCCACTGGGAAATACTAGCAGCTAGAAGAACCCACATGAGGAGAAATCCTGATGCAGAATCCTTCCAAGAAGTCTTCGATCTAGAAATTTTGATCCGAAGGGCCAACAGGCTGCAAAGGTTAGTAAAAAATATTTCCTTCCTCGCTGAAGGTGATATTTCTGTTATCGATATATCTAAAAACTGTAATGAGGAGTTTGGACTAACTCTCCCCAGAACTAATCCTAAGTCTAGCCTCTCTAACCCAGTTTTTGATATCTCTGCATTTAATTTTCCCCTCGTTTCTTGGTCACCCCTGACCTCAGAGCCTCTAGGCAAGGATTTCCAATGCCTTCCTGACCTAGAGTGCCATACACTTATTGTTGATTCAACCCAGTTAAATTCCATTGCAATAAGGAAATATGCTACCACACCTTTGTCTCCCACTGCTTCCAAGCATAATCATCCTTCATCTTCTAGTTTCACACTCCTCACATTCCTTTTGTTCCTCACGGCTTGCCAATTTATATCACACCAATCCTAATCCCCCTTATAAACCATGTTGTACCTCCAAGGATGGAAAACATATTTTCACCTATACTTCTTCCTACAGTTCTTCACTATCTTCCTCCTGGATAATCCACAAGTATCATATAGTTCAATGGGGAAAGGGGGTATTCAGCTAAGGAACACTTCGGGTGGTTCTCAGACTAGGTGGACCTAGAAGAAGTAGACCATATTTATGTCAAGGTCAGACTATTTTCCTAGACCCTTGCATGAGAAGCAAGAAAGTGGTACAAAAACCTCGCAGATGAATCTATTTAGAGCTATCAAGATTTTGAGGATGCTTTTAAGGACAAATGGTCAGACCAGAAGAAACCTAAACAATATCTCTCTCAATATCATTCCATGAGGAGGAGGGAGAGTGAATCTGCCCAAGAATTTTCTGACAGATTCACGAAAGTATACAATGCCATCCCTACTCAGTTCAAACCTCCCATTGGTTCTACACAGCTCCAATACATCGAAGCCTTCGACAATGAGTTTACCTTGTGGTTAAGTGAAAGGAGGTTGAACTCCTTAGATGATATGATGAAAAATGCCATAGAGGTGGAGGTAAACCTGAATGTTGCAATAAAGAAGAAAATAGATGAGGGAGAATGGAGAAGGTAGGATGGAGAGAGAAGAAGAGAGGAGGTAGAATGGAGAAGAGATGAAGGAGAAAGAAGAAAGGAAAAAGAACCTGAAAAACCCTCTACATCTAGCTCATAGAAAGCCAGAATAGACATGATGCTAAGAACCATAGAAAGGATGATGGAAAGACTCTATGTAGATGGAAGACCACCTCCTAGGGAGAATCAAGAACGGAAGAATATAAATAAAAATGCTACAAGACCACGGGTTCTTCAGAACAGGCTTAGAAACCCTCCCGACCCACATGTCAAGCCTCCATTCCAAGAAAAGTTTGTGGATCAGGATGGTGAGAACCAAACAGAAGATGAAATATGTCAGTTGTATAATGACTCTCCCTCCACCTTACTCACCAAAGAATAACATGACAAGGATTGTCTTGAGAGGGGAGAGGTGCCCCTAGAGGAGATAAAGGATTTCAGAAGGGATATCAACTCGCTTTCCTGGATGTGCAGAGACAGATCAACCTGAGGAATAGGGATGCCCTTGTGATAAGAAATAAATATGTGGGAAATAAGGCTTCTACCAGCAAGCCTTAAAATGACACACCTCCTTGGAATAGTGTTGATGTATTTGTAACTTCGAAATGTATTCACTTGTATATCTTATGTATTGTACCCCAATGTTTATTCCGGGAAGTATCTGTAATGTAATTGAGTCATGTCATGCCCCGATGTTCCGATAAAGAGATTCACTAATGTAAATAAGTCATGTAAAGTCATAGAGTATAACCATCCTTATTGATCAAGGGTTAAAGTCCTCGTAGTTGTGGGGCCCTAGGGTTATTAGACTCTCCTAGAGAAGTCGGCCCTAGTGAGTTATTGTCAAGTCAGGAATTAGTATAAATAGAGAGGGAGCCTCTCTATTTAACACACATTCACTTACACTCAGTTGTAGTGCATAACTAAGAGAAAGAGAAGAAGCTGGGACAAGAGAGAGAGAGAGAGACTACTACTGTCGAGAGATCATCTTACTATCTTTGGGTTTTACTTTTGGTGTTGATTCTATCTCTGAGGAAGTTTTGAGTTTTTCTCCTTTATGGTTTCCCTATGGAAAATCTTTTTGTTCATTGTCTCTTGTGATTGATTGTTGTGCTTGTTATTCTCTCATATAAGACCCTAAGATCATATAGCTTAAATGTTAAAAATATAACATGGTATCAGAGCTAACCTAAGAAGAAGACACTATGCAGTTGCTGAAGCTAGAGATTCCTACTTTTTGGATATCTCTCCACATATTTTCAGCAAAAGGAGGTTGGGATGACTCTCCTCTCTAGGGTGCATCTTTCTGTCGAAGTAGAATCTGATTCTGAGCATTTTCAGTTTTTGACCCGACACTGCTGCCGGAAATTAGGGCTTTCTACAGAAGTGGAATTTTTGAGTGAACCAAGGCCTAGATTGATCTCCTCCCAAAAATCAAAGTTTATAGATCAAGATCAAAGTTTTTGGTTGGGTAGAACTCTGAGAAAGTCAAACCCTAATATGCTCCTGAACCATCAAAACTAGCTCTGTAGAAATTTAGCTCCAGATCCAGTTCCGACATCTTAACCTGGTAATATTTAAATATTTTGCATTTCCATTTGAGGTTCTCTATTAAGATGTCTCATCGTACGAAGCTTGATGAAAAGATTGAGGGAGATGATAACTTCCGAGCTTGGAAGGATAGGATCTCCCTGGTCCTAGAAGAAAATGAGTTGGACTCTTACATCAATGAAGAGGTTCCAGTTCCAGAGGGAGATGAGGCTAAGGCCTTACACAAGAAGAAATTGGTCATGGCTAAGAGGATTATCGCTGATTCAATCAAGGATCACCTCATACCATAGGTGTCCTCTCTAAAGATAACTAAAGAGATGTTTGATGCCCTGACCAAGTTATTTGAAGGGAAGAACATAAACCCAAAGATGAATCTGAGAAACCAATTGAAGAATGTAAAGATCAAGAATGCGGAGACCACCTAGTCTTACTTTACAAGGGTCTCTCAGATCAAGGAAAAAATGGAAGCAGTAGATGAGGAAGTAGAGAATGCAAAAATTGTGATGACCACCTTGAATGGTCTCCCTAGGGCATAGGACTCTTTCATTCAAGGGATCTGTTCCAGAAAGAAGCTAGTAAAGTTTAGTAGACTGTGGGAGGAATGCTCACTAGAAGAAGCTTGAATATCATCTTGAGAAGAAAATATGGGAAGTGAAGATCAAGTTCTCACATTACAATCCAAGAAAAGTAGAATAGACCATCACAAAGGTAAGCACTATCGTCAAAAGAAAAACACTAGAAAGTCTAACAAATATTTTCTAAGTACATTTACTTTACATGTGATGAAAGAGGACACCTTGCAAGAGATTGTCCTAGAAACAAATATAGATATCACAAGAGGAAGGAAATCAAGAAAAGACATCATGCTGATGCTGCAGAAGATGATGATCCTTCCAAGAAGAGAATCAAACAAGAAAGTGATGATTCTTCAAGTGATGAAGAATATGTTTTGATTTCCGCTCTCATGGGAAACATCACACATGGAAGCAATGATTGGCTTATAGACAGTGGGGCTTCCAAACACATGATGGGATTCAAAGAATCATTTGTGAAACTATTAGAACATGGATCACCCCACAAGGTGAAGCTTGGGGATGACTACCAATATCCAATAAAAGGTAGTGGAGAATCCTCCTACAAATTAGACTGGAGAGTCTATGAAAATGAAGGATGTCCTATTTGTACCAGGACTAAAGAAGAACCTTCTCTCCATCTCTACATTAGATGCAAAAGGAATAAGAGTTACATTTATAGATGGCCAAGTCATCATGTGGTCAAAAGGAAAGACTATTGATGATGCAATAGTAATTGGAGAACAAGAGGGAGGACTATACAGATTGAAGGGCCAGCCAGAACAAGCTTTGGTTCATGACTCAGTAGAACCAAATGAACTTTGGCATAGAAGGCTTGCACATGTACACTATAGGGCACTACCACTTGCAAGCAAAGTTGTTGAAGGTCTTCCAGAAATACAAGCAAAACATGAAGGAGTATCCAAGGGATGTGCAAAAGGAAAGAACACAAAGAAGACATTTCCAAGTAGTGAAAGCAAGGCTAAAGGAATCTTGGAAATCATTCACTCCAATGTATGTGGTCTGATGTCATCCAGTTCATTATGAGGGTATGTATACTATGTTTCTTTCATTGATGATTTTTCTAGGAATACATGGATATACTTCATGAAGAAAAAATATGAAGTATTCAGCAAGTTCAAGGAATTCAAAGCCTTGATCGAAAACTACACAGAGAAGAAGATCAAGATTTTTTGATCAGACAATGGCAAAGAATTCACATCAAATGAATTCAAGGAATTATGCAAAGATTCAGGGATTAAGAGGGAGTTGACCACTCCATATAATACACAATAGAATGGGGTTGCAGAAAGAAAGAATAGAACGATCATGGATGCTGCAAGGGAAATGCTTCATGATCAAGATATTCCCATGCATCTATGGGTAGAAGAGGCTAGAACAATTGTGTATGTACAGAACCATACTCCACATAGAGTACTCATGAACAAGACACTTGAAGAAGTATTTTTTGGCAAGAAACCAGAAGTCATTCATCTTGGAATATTTGGTTGTCCAGTGTACATACACATTCTAAAAGAAAAGAGGACAAAGCTAGATCCTTCAGGAAGGAAGGGTATATTTGTGGGATACTCTCAAATCTCGAAGGATTACAGAATATACTTCCCAGGATTCAAGAATATTGACATTAGCATGGACGTAACATTTGATGAAGACTCAGCTTACAACAAATCTAGAAAGAGGCCTATTGAAGAACCTATAGAAACAGAAGTACCCAGAATTCATGACACAACCATAAACAAAGCAATTCTAGAAGAAGATCGAGAAATAGAAGAACCTGTAGATCCAACTCAAGAGAAGAATCCTCACAAGAGGAAACATGCTTGGGTACGAGAAGCTATACAGGGTGTAGAAAGATACGGGGCTCCAGAAGAGATACACAGAGAAAGGAAAAGAACCAGGTCTTGCTTCGATTATGTAGCCCTATTATGTGACTTCATTGATAAAGAACCTTCCAACTATGAAGAAGCGGTAGAAAAATAATAATGAAAGGATGCTATGATTGAAGAGTATCAATCGATCATGAAGAATGATGTTTGGGATGTTGTCCCAAGACTAGAGGGGAAGTCTGTTGTGACTTCCAAATGGATCTGTAAGATCAAGCATGCTACAAATGTTAGCATAGAGAAATATAAAGCAAGATTTGTGGCTCGTGGTTTCTCCTAGAAAGAAGGAATAGATTATGAAGAAACTTTTGCTTCTGTGGCTAGATATACTTTCATCAAATTAGTACTTGCTTTAGCTGCAGTAATGAAGTGGAAAGTACACCAGATGGATGTCAAGACAGCTTTCTTGAATGGTGTAGTAGAAGAGGAAGTATATGTGGAGCAGCCACTCGGTTTTGAGATACATGATAGAGAAACTCATGTGTGTAAGTTAAAGAAAGCCCTGCACGGTTTGAAATAGGAACCCAGGACATGGTACGAAAGAATTGACAGCTTTCTATCCAGTTTGGGATTTACCAAGGGTAAAGCGGATTCCAACCTTTACTACAAGGTTGAAGAAGAGAACCCAGTGATACTCCTACTGTATGTAGATGATCTATTTGTAACAGGTGAGGATGGGTTGATTGCTAATACAAAGAGGAAGCTTGCTGTCGAGTTTAGAATGAAGGACTTGGGTATGATGCACTATTTTCTAGGCATGGAGGTGTGGCAAAATGTAGATGGAATTTCCCTGGGACAAGGGAAGTATGTAGTAGAGATCCTAAAGAGGTTCAGTATGATGGACTGCAAATCCATGACCACACCTATGGCATCGAACCTGAAGCTATTGAGTGATGACTCATAAGAAGCGGTTGATGCTACAACATATCATCAGATGACTGGGTCCTTGATGTACCTGACGAATACGAGACCAGATATTTGCTTTGATGTGAACACATTGATCCAGTTCCTAACGGATCCGAGACATGTTCACTTGATTGCTGCAAAGAATATTATGAGGTACCTAAAGGGTACAATTGATTATGGGCTCAAGTATGAGGCGAATTAGAATATTAACCTGGAAGGTTATGTGGATTCGGATTGGGCAGGAAGTGCCATTAATAGAAAGAGCACTTCAAGGTGTTGCTTCAATATGGGATCGGGTGTGATCTCCTAGTTTAGCAGGAAGCAATCCTGTGTGGCACTGAGTATAGCCAAAGCAGAGTATGTTGCAGCTTGTTCAGCTAGTTGTGAGGCAGTGTGGCTAAGAAAGCTACTGTCTTATTTATTTGATCTCTAGATGGATACTACTTGTATATATTGCGACAACCAGAGCTGTGTGAAGCTGCTGGAGAACCCAGTGTTCCATCACAAGTCAAAGCATATCAAGATCAACTATCACTATATTAGGGATATGGTGCAGAGAGGAGTAGTGAAGCTCCAGTATGTTGCGATGGACGAGCAGTAGCTGATGTACTGACCAATCCATTAGCCAAAGTAAAGTTTGAGTACTTCAAGGAGAAACTTGGTGTTCTCCAAATCGAGGTTCCCTCCAAAGGGAATTAATGTGTCTGTTGGCCTTTCTGACATGGTGGAAGGCTGAGCTTCACATGGTCAGATGTAAGTGCAAATATGCTCTGATGTGATTATGGGTTGTGTTACCGCATGATCAGTGCAAATATATTCTGATGTGATTGTGGGATGTGTTCCCACATGATCAGTGTAGATCCATTCTGATGTGATTGAGGGATATGTTCCCACATGATCAGATATAAGTGCAGAGATGCTCTGATGTGATTGTGGGTTGTATTACCACATGATCAATGTAGAGATATTTTGATGTGATTGTGGGATGTGTTCTCACATGATCAGTGCAGATCCATTCTGATGTGATTGAGGGATGTGTTCCCACATGATCAGATGTAAGTGCAACGCCTTTCTAACATGATGAGGTCAGATGTAAGTGCAGATCCTTTCTGACATGATGAGATTGGATGCAAGTGTAGAGCCTTTCTGACATGATGAGGTCAGATGTAAGTGCAGATCCTTTCTGACATGATGAGGTCGGATGTAAGTGTAGAGCCTTTCTGGCATGATGAGGTTAGATGTAAGTGTAGATCCTTTCTGACATGATGAGGTTGGATGTAAGTGCAGAGACTTTCTAACATGATGAGGATGTAAGTGCAGATCCTTTCTGATAAGATGAGGTCATATGTGAGTGTTGGGTATTTCTGACATGGGTTTTGGATGTGTTCCTTCCATGGTCAGATGTGAGTGCTGGGCGTGCCTTTCTGACATGGTTCTTGGATGTGTTCCTCCCATGGTCATATGTAAGTGTTAGGCGGGCCTTTCTGACATGGTTCATTCCATGGTCAGATATAAGTGTTGAATATGATGAAGACCTACATGAAGGCTAGGCCTACAACCAGCATGAAAAAGGGTTGCCTCTATAGAACTTCCTGTGATGAGTAGAATTGAGATAGCACCAGTGATGATCCAGATCAAGTGATGATCCAGACTTGATGATGATCTAGTGACGATCCATATCAAGTGATGATCCAAACTTGATGATGATCCAGTGATGATCTAGATCAATTGACGATCCATACTTGATGACGATAAAGATCAAGTGATGATCCATACTTGATGATGATCCAGTGATGATCCAGATTCGATGATGATCCAGTGATGATCCAGACTTGATGAAGATGACTTGACAAGGAAGATGACTTGACAATGAGCATGACTAGAAGATGAAGATGACTTGACAATGAACATGACTAGAATATGAAGATGACTTGAATATGAAGATGACTTGATGATGATCCAGATGATACATAGAAGAGAAGACTTGTGTTGATAAATTGTGTCAAGAGAATACCTTCGTAGTTAAGAGGGAGTGTTGATGTATTTGTAACTTCAGAATGTATTCACTTGTATCTCTTATGTATTGTACCTCGATGTTTATTACGGGAAGTATCTGTAATGTAATTGAGTCATGCCATGCCCCGATGTTTCGATCAGGAGATTCAATAATGTAAACAAGTATTGTAAATTCATAGAGCATAACCGTCCTTATTGATAAAGGGTTAAAGTCCTCACATTTGTGGGGCCCTAGGGTTATTAGACTCTCCTAGAGAAGTCAGCCCTAGTGAGTTATTGTCAATTTGGGAATTAGTATAAATAGAGAGGGATCCTCTCTATTTAACACACATTCATACACATTCACTCTCTATTTAACACACATTCATACACATTCACTCACACTCAGTTGTAGCACATAACTAAGAGAGAGAGAGAAGAAGCTGGGACAAGAGAGAGAGAGACTACTACTATCAGGAGATCATCTTACTGTATTTGGGTTTTACTTTTGGTGCTGATTCTATCTCTGAGGAAGTTGCGGGATTTTTTCCTTTATGGTTTCCCCAAGGAAAATATTTGTGTTCATTGTCTCTTATGATTGATTTTTGTGCTTGTTATTCTCTCAAATAAGATCTTAAGATCATATAGCTTAAATGTTAAAAATCTAATAGATAGCTCCCAAAATTTGCCAAAACCTAAAGGGAAGGAAAGAAGAGAGGATAATCCCAGAAGTTATGATTAGGGATAGACTTATTTCAGTCTTGAGGCTGAGATTGCAAAGATAAAATTCTCTTTCCCCCTCACTGCGTTGTTAAAAAATTCAGAATATCATTCTAAAATTGACATAGTTTTTAAGCCTCTTGGAGAAATATTTGCCATATATGATAGCCTGAATTTGCAAGACGACATGCACACCATCCTATTCCCCCCCCATGTAGATGAGCCCTCTGATGAATAAGTCCCCCATTTCTATGTTATCCTGAATATCCATAATTCCATCTTGCATAATGCCATGCTTGATTAAGGGGACTTTGACAATCTGATTCCCAGGAGAATCAGGGATGAACTGGAGTTATAAGTGACCAGACCCTACAAAGTTCTCTTCTCTTTTGATTCCAACAAAGTCAAGTTCCTAGGCTTGCTCAAAGAATTGGTCATATATTTGGCCCATATCCCTTCCAAAACCCTGTTCATGGACGTGGTGGTGGCTGGCATCCCTCCTAAGTTTGGAACGCTATTGCCAATTTCTTAGGAAGCCAAAATCAAAGGTTCCCTCCAGATGGACATGTCATATGAAACTATCCCTGTCTTCGGGATATAGAGAAGGCTCTTCAGAGAAAAATTCACTGGCCACAGATATGGGATCTGCTATCTTCTTTACTGAAAGGGACGAAGACAGTTCCTATTTCCAAAATGTTTCCTTTGTGCCTACTCAGGAGGAGCTAGATGGGTTGTGGGAGGTGATTTTTGATGGGTCAACATGCAGAGAAGGGGCAGGAGATGGAGTGTGGATGATACCCCCAGGAATACGAGCTTTGAATTATTCTTACAAGCTTGATTTTTACTGCACGAACAATG
Source organism: Pseudotsuga menziesii (assembly GCA_001517045.1). Lineage (NCBI taxonomy): Eukaryota > Viridiplantae > Streptophyta > Pinopsida > Pinales > Pinaceae > Pseudotsuga > Pseudotsuga menziesii. The sequence continues at coordinate 1,451 of LPNX010533564.1, read as the reverse complement.
AAGCAGAATATGAGGCTATGATATTGGCAATTCTATCCTTGAAGGAGCTCTAAGTGAAGAGGGTAGTGTTACATGGGGATTCTGAGCTAATAATTAAACAAATGACTGGTGAGTATCAGGCCAGGCATACCAAAATGAGAAGCTACTGAAATTATTCCCAGGACCTCATTGGATGCTTTGAAGAATGCAGTTTTAACCTAATCCCCAGAGTACAAAATTGTGTATATGATTCCCTGGCCACTTCTGTAGTGGATTTATTAGTCCCTATGCACCCTGTTGGGAAATATGAAATCGAAGTGAGGCACCAACCTTTTGTCCTAGATAATTTTAAGATATAGAAAGTATTCAAGGATGACAAACAGATTCAGGACTTCCTAACTCCCACAGGGCGGTTTGAGGGTCTGAACATTGATGAAAATGATAAACTCCTAGAGTTGTCTACTCTCACCCAGGAAACCCGGTTGAGCCAAGTTGGCACTCCATTAAATGACATGCCATAGGTCGATATTGCAGACCCTATGGAGCCCACTGAGGTCTGTGAGGAATTTGAGGAAGCTTGGGAGCCATAGTTACATGAAGCTGATGAGCAACAGGAGTATGTGAACAATCTCTGCGGCAAGGAGATCCTGCAACTAAAAGGTAACTCTATCCCTAGGGGTCTAGTTTGTTTAGAAAATTTGTTTGATCCCAATGACGTGGCTAAAGAACCTCAAATGTTCCCATGCTATGAAGATGTTGAGGTTGTAATTATTGGGATAGAAGAGCATCCTAGGATCATCAAAATAGAAAGGACCCTTTCACCTGAAGCCAAGAAAAAGTACATCTCGCTAATGAAAGAGTATTCATATGTGTTTTCTTTTAGCTATAAGGATCTCAAGGACTATGATACTAGCATTAACTAGCATATCATACAAATCAAGAAGGATGAGATTCCTTTCAAACATAAGCTAAGAAGGATGAATCCCAAACTGCTGCCCCTGATAGAGAAGGAGATCAAGAAGTTATTTGAGGTCAAAATCATTGTGGCCCTCATATTCTCACGTTGGGTGAAAAATCTAGTCCCTATCAGGAAAAATAATGGGGAGAGAAGAATATGTATCGAATTCGGGAACTTGAAAAGAGTTTCTTTGAAGGATCATTATCCCCTGCCGAAAATGGACCATATCTTGTAGAGAGTAGTGGGTTCACATAGGATCTCCACTCTGCATAGCTTCTTGGGATACAATGAGATAGTGGTGCACCCTGAGGACCAAGAGAAAACAACCTTCACCACACCTAGGGTCATGTTCATGTATGCAAAGATTTCGTTCGGACGTATGAACATGGGGAAACATTACAGAGGGCCATGGTGTTATAGCGGATTTCACCACACTAGGTGAATCACACATTGTATGGCCTTTCCTTGTCCCGCTGCAGACTCATTAGCCCCTTTGGACCACTTTATACCTTTT
>LPNX010533545.1:1190429-1238842 GCA_001517045.1 Pseudotsuga menziesii | reverse complement strand
TTTTTAGTGGGATTTTCAGGGAAATATGGTAGGCAAATGGACGAATGAGCCATGAAATGGGGTAGATGAGGTAGTTAACCATTTTTGGGTGTTAACAATTCTATATGTATTTCTTTTTGGTCCCCGATGGTCCTACCAGGAGAACCACTTGTATTACTTTGTACCCTGATGCTCCTAATCGAAAGAACTAATAAGAGTCATGAGGCAGTCCCCTCTAATTGTAAAGGTGGGTCATTAGCACCCCAGTGTGATTACTTAAGCCTACATGTGTAACTTGAGCCTACATGATTAACTCGAGCCTACATGACAGATGAGTTAACTTAAGTGAACGGATGAATATAAATAGAGGTGTAGTGCTCCTCATTTGGAACACACACTCTCACTTGTGTAGTGCATTAGTGGAGAAGAGAAGTAGCTGGAGAAGGAGGAGGATCAGGCTTTGATCTCCTTGCTGGTTTTATCTTTTATCTTTTTGGGGCATCTATATTGAGGAAGATTTTGCTGGGTTTTTCCCTTTAGGGTTTTCCCAGGATAAATCTTTGTGTTCCTTTTGTATGGTTGTTCTTGTCTATACTTCAGTGATCCTGTTTATATGATTTTGTTATGAAAAATGAAATGAAATACTGATGTCTTAGCTAAGCATATGAAAATTGTTGTTAGAGAGGACCTTTTTCCCAGACCAGTTTTTAGAGTGTATTGTAAAAAGAACTATTTCCTTTTACAATAAAGAGTTACATGTTTCTGCTGCAGAAAGTTTTGTGGAATGTTTCAAATGTTTTTCTATGGACTAGTTGAATGTGAACTATTTCGCTTTCAGCTTACTTCCATTAACTATGAGATCGTTCTAACTCATTGAATTTATTTGCATGTTATGAATGTACTCTGGTTTATTCTGTGAAATTTCCACTTTGAGTAATGAAGATTGTAATTAACAATAAGCTATCTTGTTTTTTATATTTCCATTGATGTTCATGTGTTCTGAAACATTTAACAGCTATCTGTGATATTTCCTAATGCATGCACTGAAATACATTACTCACCATTAATGATATTTTTTCTCCCTAGGGATAGGTTAATAAGTCTTAGTTAGTTTCTTGTTGTTTGTGATTTAGATGCGAGAGAGGTAAGACGAGAGGTAAGAACCTGCGCATCACATTGTGACCCTCCTCGTTATCTCTATCGTCTGCATTTTTAGTTAGGCACTTGCACATCATACCTTAAACATAAAAACTAAAATATACACGGTGGGCCGAACCGTAACCAGTAAAACATTTTAATTGTTACTTGACCTATGGTAGCCGTACCATAAACCGGACAGATTCCCCATACCAAACAATAACAGGCTAATTGGGAACGTTTATTGGGGAGAATCCCTAACTGTTGTTACTTGCGATTTTCCAAGCCTCAACATAGTAATATATTTTGATGATATTTTGATCACTGAAATTTTCATTACTGATATAGATTCAATTAAGTCTTCATTGCATAATGCATTTTCTATGAGTGACCTAGCATTGTTGAAACAATTTCTTGGCAAGGAGATTGAGCAATATGATGCAGGTACTAAGTTCATCCAATCAAAATATGCTTTAGAACTTTTATTAAAGTTCAAAATGGTTGAATGTAAATAAGACAAGTGTCCCTTTCTTTCAGGATTAAAACTAGATGATTTTGGTTCATCTAAATTGGTGGACAACTCATTGAATAGGAAAATAGTTGTGAGCTTGTTATATCTCACACACTCTCAACCTTATTTTGATTATGCAATAGGTTCCATTTCAATATATACGTAGTATCCTCATGATATCCATTGGAAGGATTCTAAAAGGATATCGCATTATGTGCAAGGAACCAAACACTTCGGGATACACTATGCTGCTAGTTCTCCACTAGAACTAGTTGGATTTAATGATTCGGATTGGTCTAGATATTCCATTAATGGAAGTACACTTCAAGTTATGTATCCATTCTTGCACATGGTCCCATATGTTGGTAAAGTAATAAACAACACACTATATCCCTTTCATCAACTGAGGAAGAGTATAGAGGAGAAGTGAATGCAACTACACAATGTGTGTGGTTACAAGCATTCTTGAAGAGATTTTTTTTGCGTTTGATTCACCCACTATTATTAATATTAATATTCACATGCACTACATCAGGAGCTTGGTGCATATGCAGGTGATATCAGTGTAGTATTGTCCATCTGTAGAGAAAACAACTAACATATTCACCAAGCATTTCACAAAGAAGACATTCACATATATGAGGTCACTCCTTGGAGTGGGTGACACATGGTGATGACATATATTCACATTCATAATTTTATCCATGTCCATTTTAGAGGGGTGGTTTTATTCCCATGTGATTTTCCTTCTTACCTTGGTTTTATGGATAAAGAATTTTTTTGTAAGAGGTGACTTGAGCCTTAGTTGTTGAGGACTCAACTTTTGATGTGGTTACACTAATTCGGGATTAGGGGGGATTAAAATGGTCACATACCTCCTAGGACATACTTACATTCATTTTCCACTTATGTTGCATAGTTAAAACATTGGTTATGTTGGATTCCTAAGGTAATCGGGCGTTTTGGACCATAAAATGCACCCAACGGCCACATTTTGATCATTCAAGAGCATGAGCGCGCTCATAAATAATAGTCTAGACTCTTGGGGTGCTCACACTCCTTAACACATGGAACTTGTTTTACTAGAGGTGCCCATTCGTTGTATTTGAGTGTATTTTGTTGTTTTGGACCATTTATTGTTGCCTAGGCCCTAGAGCCCCTCCCACTCAATGATGCACTCCAGGATGCCTATCCTACCCTTATTTATGACCATGAATTCTTACCCAATTTTCACATGGCTATTCATGACATTTTGAGGCGGTTTGTGAGCTTATTGGTCCACCAAGGGGGGTTTGAGGTCCAATCTAATCCTGCCACATGTATACCACCAATTTGCCTCCAAAGGATAATGATTTTATCCTATTTTATTATAATCATGTTACAGACATATTTACATGTTGGAATGTAATAGAAAACTCATTTATTGGCACCATATCTATGTGTTAATATTGCTCTTTTACATTGTTTTCTTCATGCTTTGTCAAAATCTTTAGTTTTGAGGATTATCTTAGCTTCTAGATCCTATTGTGAATCATAATTTCACATTTGGGTGCAAGGAAACCAGAGGAGTTCTATCAAATTAATGGGAAAGAAGTGACTAAAGAGGATTGGTTGAAGTTTCGATGAGAATTTGAATAACAAAGAAGAAGAGAAGAGCAGAAGAACGAGTAAAATATGAACAATGAAGAGAATAGCGAACATTAGGATCATTGTGGTGATCATGGAGAGAATACGGGGGACAATGGTAGTGATAAGCACAAAGAAAAAATTGATACACTTGAATTTCCCATTTGACAGATGCCTGGGGTGTCTCCCATGAAAAGTATTCCACCTTTGGTATTACCAAACTTTCATGGTTAATCTACTAAATATCCATATGATTTTGTCTTTAAATTTGACATTCTCTATCGAAGCTATGGTTATACCACCGGTGAACAAATGTTAAAATTGTTTCTTGTTACCTTAAAAGGGAATGCCCTACGTTGATTAATGAGTTTGGGTGGTGAAATTGTTACAACATGGGACCAAATGAAACGAGTATTCCTTACTAAATATCAGGATTATTGAAGAAACAAGGATAGGAAAGAGGAATTGTTCAAATGGTTCAAAAAGTAGAAAGAATTTTATATAATTTACAGAGATCTGGTCATGCTAATATTGGAAAATATGTTCTTAAATCATTCTATTGTGTGGGATCGGAGAGGATTGTCTTGATATGCTTAATCTGTTGGGAAAAGGAGACATCTCAAAGGAATATTTTGAGCATATTATTGACCTATGTCGAATATACTCCAAAGTATCTTTTAGAACCATCACAAGAGACTAATATGTCCTTGCAAGGGTATAAAAGTCAACCACTGATGGAGATACACGAGCAAAAATAGGTAATATTGAAAATTTAAAGACTAACGTGATGAGTTGTATTTCCTCACAATTGGATGTTTTGATGGCAAAGCAGAAATAGGCTGAGGAAAAGTTGGAATTGTACATATTTTGCACTAAATGCAGAAATAGGAACCCATTAAGGGAATGTCCCCTTGATAATGTATATGTATGTGGCCTATGTGATTTGGATCACAGTACTAAATATTTTCCCTCACTTCCTAAAGTTAAAGTAGTCCTTTAGGCATCAAGTGCGGATGTGGAACAACCTTACTAGATCTCACAAAATAAGCCACAGAAACCTCGTGCTCCGGGTATGTATCTGGGTATGTATCCAGACCCTACTTCATCTTTTCATTCTGGGAATAACATGTATAATCAATTTCCTCCACAACATCCTTATACCAATAATCAATGTAATACACCCACTTAACCCGCAATACAATATCCTACTCCATGGATGTCATGGCCACCTTAGCCAAATCAACTGATTATTGGATCTCACAATATTTTTCCTCACTTCCTAAAGTTAAAGCAATCCTTTAGGCATCAAGTGCAGATGTGGAACAAGCTTACTGGATCTCACAAAATAAGCCACAGAAACCTCGTGCTCCGGGTATGTATCCAGACCCTACTTCATCTTTTCATTCTTGGAATAACATGTATAATCAATTTCCTCCACAACATCCTTATACCAATAATCAATGTAATACACCCACTTAACCCGCAATACAATATCCTACTCCATGGATGTCATGGCCACCTTAGCCAAATCAACTGACCCCATGGCCTCTAGGGTGGAGAACTTCTTACCTAGGAAATGAATTTCCTTACCCACAATATCAACAATCACAGTTGAAACTCCCTCTTAAACTTGCACCAAATAATGCACCATTATGACCTTAGCTATCTTCCCAACCTAATATGAACCTCGACAATAAGGAAGCGCATCATATTGAAACATCAAACATGCCAGCATACTCTCTCACCCTTATTCCAGGTAATGAATTGCATTTACGATCTAGGAGACTGGTAGAACCCATTGTCATTGAGAACGTTACATCCCCTATGACCAAAAAACAAATGCATAAACAGGTTGAGAGATCAATCAACACAACAATTCCGATTATTGAGGATGTTGAAACACATTCTAAACCACCTGCAAAAGCACATGTTGAAACTACTCCTATACAAATTTCAAGGAATCCACCATATCCTAAGCGATTAGGTATACAAAAAGCAATAGAGAAACCCTTCTTTGATCTTCTAGGAAAACTTGAAAACTTTTATGTTAAAATCCCATTATTACAATCCATGCATGATGTGTCTATCTATGTTAAAACCGTTAGGGACTTATGTGTAAAGAAACCTGGTAGGAATTCTAAGGGATCATCTTACAGTCCATGTTGTCGGGAAGGTATTCGAGCTGATTATGGGAAATGTTCCCTTGGTCAAGTATGATAATCTAGGAAACCCCATTGTTACAATGCATATTGGTTTTACTATGTTGGAATATTGAAAAATACTGAGAGGGGGGGGGGTGTGTGAATCAGTATTGATAACTTTTAACAATTTAAAACCACTTTTAACTTATTCATTAAAACAAAGAATCAACAAGATACATAGAACACAACATTTATTGTGGAAAAACCACAAACACTTTCTATAACTACAAAATTGTATTTACAATTGTTTTTGCAAGCTACAACTTGTTGGATACACCAATCCCCAAGTTTTTTAGCTACAATTGGAGGATGCTACAACACCTTGGTTTATGTCTGCTCCAACAAACAAGGATGCTACAACACCCTATTTTCCAGCCACTACTGGAAGGAGGAAACAACCCCTTTGCAGGATTGCAGCCTGCCCTAGCACCACCCTACCTCAATAATTTGATCTTTTTCTTCAATTCTGTTAGTGATTATTCCTCATTTCATTGGTCTCTGTCTTCTCTTGTTGTTACATTGATTTGGATTGCTGAGCCATCTTTCTTCCACTTCGAACTTTTCTTTAAATACTTATTTCATCATGTCTTTGAACCATTGTGCATTTTCATCATTGTGTCCCTTCATTAAAACCTTTTCACCAATGCATCTCTTCATTATGGAAATGTTCATTTTCGTGAACTGATGCAAAATATCCCGAAACCTTGTTTTGGCAGATCTATAACTTTGTCTTCAAACACTTTTCGGGAGAAATAAGACTATGGTCAAATGCACACATCAACAAGATATATCCTGGTGGTATCAAATTATCTTTATCAGTTTCCTACAAAATATGGCATACATTTTACTAGGGCAACTTAGACCAATTTTTCAATAGGTAGTCATTTTTTAGCAAATTTCCCAAAACAGTCTGAAACCTCATTTTGGAAGACCTATAAGTTTTTCTTCAAACACTTTTTAGGGGAACTGAGACCATTTTCATATGCACACATCAACAAGCTAAGCCCTCATAGCCTCATATAATTTTTATGAGTATCGTACAAAATATGGTGGGCATTTTACTAAGGCCACTTAAGAAAATTTACCGAAGCTAAAACATTGCAAATCATGCCAGAAAGCACTTTTGGCATACTAATAACTTCATCTTCAGAGACTTTTTTGACAAACCAATCATATTTTTAGATGAAAAAGACAACAATATATATGTTTATATCCTCGAAATCATTTTATTCATCAAATACAGAATATGGCATGTATTTTACAGAGGCCCCTTAGGCAGATTAAGATGAATTTATACTTAGTCAAATTTTCAAAGTTTCAGCAAGTAGGGATACTTTTACATAATGGTGTCAAATTGTAACAATGACTTCATGAGAGGAATAGAACACCATCATATGACTTTCCAACCTCATCACACATGCCACATGCTATGTCACCACATCCTTTGTTATTCATTTGTCATTAATGAACTCATTTGACATCAATGGCAACCATACTCAACTTTAGCCTCCTTTGGTATTGATGGAAACAACTCTTCAGTTGCTCCCCCTTTCACATTAATAACAAAGGTGTCCTTTCGACATCTCCTCTTGTCAACATGTCTCTCCCTGACATAATTCACTTTTTCCTTTTCTTTTTCTATATCTATTGTAGGGAGATTACTCCCAAAATTTGTTTAAGATTCTCAAATGCTTCCTTAGGTAGTGGATTAGTGAAGATATCAGCTATATGTTCCCTTGTATCAACATATTCCAGTTTCACCACCTTCTGTGATCATTAGAGGAAATTTCACCTCAATAGTTAAAATAATAAAATAATATTTATTAATTTTGGAGAAAGAAAAGAAAAAACTATTTTTTTGTTTGTATTTTCGACATATCTCCCCTTGTTTTTACTCAAATTTCGATCGGGAGAGCTCGTTGGATGCAGAATTAAATTCTGCATCCAACGAGTACCCACTCGACATACTTTTGATGGACCCCGCTACCCCAAAAACAACAAAATACCTGGGGGAAAAAACGTGATTATGATGTCATCATCACATTTTTTCAAGTATTTTTTTTTCGGGTAGCGGGGTCCATCAAAAGTATCCCAAGTGGGTACTCGTTGAATGCGGAATTTAATTCCACATCCAACGAGCTCTCCCGATCGAAATTTGAGTAAACAAATGGGGAGATATGTTGAAAATACAAACAAAAAAAGTAGTTTTTTTTATGATACCTATCCCCAAATTTATATTAAAAAAGTGTTTAAGACCTGTATGGTATTTCAAATTTAAAGCAATTTCATTGGATAACACATGATGACATGGAATTTGAGTTAAAGTTAAAAGGCCCATTTTGAGTTGAAATTTCCTCTAATGATTTGATTTCTCAAGAAAATGATATTTTATAGGGATGTGCTTTTTCTTGGAGTGCATAACAAGGTTTTTTGATATGTTTATGGCATTGGTATTGTTACAATTTATCACTTATGGATGTTCATACTTTACAAGTATGTATTCTAGTGTATTTTTCATCCAAATGAATTGAGTGTAGCATGATGCATCAACCAGGTATTCTACTTTTGTTGTAGATAGTGCAATGGAGGATTGTTTCTTGTTTAGCCATGATACCAAACAATATCCCAAGTAGAATGTTGCTCCACTGGTACTCTTTCGTTCATCAACACTTCATTCCCAAACTCCATCAGTGAATGCTTTTAAAGTGAAGTCTTGACCTCTTGGGTTCCATAAACCATAGTCTATAGTACCTTTCAAATATCTGAGAATTCTTTTCACGTCTGTCACATGTGTTTCTTTAGGAGATGGTTGGAATCTAGAAACCAATCCTACAGCTTGCCTCACAACCGGTCTTGTAGCTGTCACATATAGAAGGATTCATATCATAGATATATACACGGTATGATCTACTTCTAGTGACTCATCATTCTTACTTAACTTACAACCAGTGACCATAGGTGTACTAACAAGATTAGGATCTTCCAACTTAAGCCTCTTAACCTTGTCTTTAATGTACTTGGTTTGAGTGATGGATATCCCTTGGTCTGATTGAGAAACTTGTAATCCAAAGAATAATGTTAATTCACCCAACATTGACATTTAAAACTCCTTCATTTTAGAGGAAAAATTTTCACTTAGCATTTGTAGATCGCTTTCAAATATAATAGCATCCACATAAGTAATAACGATGATCAAATTCTTACCTTCAAACTTTATGTACATATTACTATCAGTGACCCCTTTTTATTTCCTTGTTTCTTCAAGTAGTTATCTAGTCTTGAAACCCATGCCCTTGGGGCTTGCTTGAGACCATAGAGTGCCTTCTTCAGTTTGCAAACATAGTCCTCCATTTCTGAAAAGAAGAATCCTTCAGGTTGTTCAATATAGAATTCATGTTCTAGCTTGCCATTCAAAAATGCATACTTGACATCCATTTTATATACTTCGAAGTTTCTATAACATGAATATGCCAAAAAATTCTGATTGCTTCAAGTCGTTCTACAGGGGCAAAGGTTTCTTCAAGGTCAATACCTTCCACTTGAGCATATCCCTTACACACTAGTCTTGCTTTGTTTCTTATCACTTGAACATATTCATTGGTCTTGTTTTTGAAGATCCATTTTGTCCCTACAATATTCTTTCTTTTAGGTCTTGGGAAAAGTTCTCATGTTTGATTCTTCTCAATTTGATATAACTCTTCATTCATGGCATTGATCCAATCATCATATTTGTTGGATTTTGCAAAGTTCGTAGGTTCCACCACCGATGGTAAGGCTTGTTCATTAAATAACAGTTTCCTTCTTGTACTGAAACTCCCCTCGAGTATATGATCCCTTATAATGCTAATTTCAGGGTTCTCTTCTAGGTCATGAGAGATTTTAAAAAGACATTCTTTTTCAGTTCCACCATCATCATTATGATCTTCTCCATTATCTCCATCAGTGTATTTGTTTACATCTTCATCTTGATTTTCATCATAATGGATGTCATTCTTATCTACAACACTATCTTTCGAAACTTCATTGATGCTTGGAATCTTTGTTTCCTCTGAATATTTGTAATCTAACTTTCTTCTCCACATCTTTCCATGAGGTACCCTGCCTACAAATCTTCTATTCTTTGTATTTTCAAACCTTGATCTTTTCTCTTGATTATGCAATCAACAACCTTGTCACCAAACTTCTGCCAACAATGACAATAACCATAGAATGTTCTTTTATATTTAGCGAATCTTAGATCTTTCTACTTCACAACTTCCTTCTTCTTCCATCCCTTCCTTTGTTTTTGAACCTCTGCTGTAGCCTTCTTTTTTGTAGGACTTATCATCTTACATTCTCTATCCATATGTCCAAAATTATTACAAGAGCATCAATGACTGATAAAAATATGTTTATACCTGCTTATCATTGATCTTCTAGGAATCATTTTAGTTCTATCTTTATTATGAGAGGAGGGAGCATATTTCTGACTATCCTTCTTTCCAATTGGATCCATAATTGCAGCAACATATCTCCTCTTATTCTATCGTAATCCAGTTTTTTTACTTGATGGTCTTTGGCCACTTAGGATTCCATATAGAATATTTGAGTTGTTCTCAAACTTTGACTTAATAGATTCTTCATCATCCTTCATTTTAAGCTGAATAATTTCTGCCTCAAGTATTTCAAACTCTTTTGTTTTAGTGCTTTCTCTAAACTTCTCATTAATGGTCTATTGATCTTTTGGCCTCTTTACTTCTCCCTCGAAGTTATCAGCTTCTTGTTTTAAGATATTGGCATCTTTCATGCTAACCATAGCTTGTTGTCTTGAATTGTGCAGCTCTTCTAGGAGCGTCTTGACTTCCTCTTCTTTTGATTTCTTCTCTTATTCGTATTTTGACAATTGTTCTTTCAAGGATTTGTTCCTTCTTCTACAATTTTCAATTTCCTCAAGAGCACTTATGAGTTCAACCTCGAGGTCCGCCTCTCCTTATACATCTAATTCATCATCTGAATTTTGAGTTTCTATTCCCATGAATAGAGTTTCTTCATTTTCACCTATCTCTTCATCTTCATTGTCTTCCATGGAATAGAGGTTTTTCTTATTTTTATTAAATTTATTCTTATATATAGTTTTACTCTTTTGATCTTTCTTATGACTTCAAGGTTCTTCATCATCAATATCTTCTTGTTTTGGGTAAGAAGAATTTGTGGCAAAATTTTCAATTCTTCCACAGTTAAAGCACTTTAGTGGTAGCTTTCAGTTGTACTTGCTAGTACCTTTCTTAAGTTTCTTGATGAAAAGATCTTATTCATCATCTAAGTTATCTGATTAGTTCTTGGGTAAACATTCATATTTCTTTAACAGTCTTGTAGCTTTAAATGCTACCTCTTTTCTTGATGGTCCATTATGTTATGTTCTCATCTCAAAGGCAGTGAAGATGCCATGTAGCTCACCCACTGTCAAAAGTTCAAGATCATCTCGATCTTCTACAGTAGATACTTTTGGGTTATATCTTATTCGTAGGGTTTTTAGTACTTTTTCAACTACCCCTTTACCCTTTATTTCTCCTCCCAAACCTTTTAATAAAATTGACAATTTTATTTACTCTTAGAAGATATTCTGCAATATTTTCTTCTTCTTTCATCTTTGGACTTTCAAAATGCCCTTTGTATGTTTGAAGTTCAGAATTTTTGACTTTGGAAGTCTCTTCATAAGCAATTTTTAAATTTCCCCAATCATGTTTGGTTGTCTTACATCGCATGACTTTAACAAACACTAAATCTCTTAATCCTTTCAAAATTGCATTCAAAGTTTTTTCATTGGATTCATATTCATCTAGTTCATCTCTATCTATAGGTAGGTAGTATAGTATTTTATACAACTTTTAAACAGAAATCCAAATTTTGCATCCAAGAGAAATTAGATGGCATCTCATTCTTACACTCCAAAATACATAATTATTTTTTGTGAATAACGGAGGTTTGTTAGCAACATCATATTTTATATTTTTTTAATTCCATTGTTTATTAGAAATTGAAAGATTTTTCTATAGTACTACTCTTTTTTATTTTAATTATTGTGTTTTTTTGGGTTAATTTCTTATATCTAGCATTAATCGGAATATTTAATCAGATCCATACATTTAATTACTAATGTACCATTTCACATGTAACATAAGCAATTGAGAATTCTTAAAGATTGTTGCTCTAACATGGGTTTGATTGTTAACACCAACAAGAAAACAAATCATGATTATAAAATCTAAGAAAGACCTATGCAAATTTTATTTATGATAATAAGAATCTAGAGGAATTGACTTCTTACAAGTATCTCATTATTGATATTCGTCACAAGCTCAATTGGAACTATAGCATTGAGAAAAGGATTAATGGAGGGTCGAAAGCTTATTTTCTTTTTGAAAATAATTGTAAATCAACCAATCTAGTCATGTAGGATAAAAAGAAGTTCCTCTTTGAAACTATTGTCATCCATGTTATCTTGTATGGTTGTGAAGTATGGGTGTGTAAAGAATATTAGAGGGAGATTGAGCAAATCCAAAAGCAGTTTATAACTTATAATCTCAAATTAAAAAGCAGTACGCCTTATCATATTCTCCTCATAGAAGTGAGTATTTCCCCCATCGAGAGCATGGTTATGATTAGGTACCTAATGTACAGGCATAAGATAAATAACATGGGAAATGAGAGGCTTTCTAAAATTGCTTTAAACTCAAGTCAAAACCAACTATGCCACAAGCGGTGTGGGTGTAAAGATACCATGGCTTGGATAAACCATAGGTGTATTGGTGAAAATGACATTTTGCATAACATTTTTAACGTCAAAATTATTATTACTTCTAAGTTTAAAGATAAATTTTGGTGTAAGGAAAATTTAGCGATTAAGAGAAAATTAAGATACTATAAAAAGGTCATTAATCCTAAATTGGAAAATCAGAAGTATCTCTCAGTAGTAACTAGATCACAGAATAAATTAATATAGACAAGATTAGAACGAACTCTCATGAACTCCATAGCGAAACAGGGCGTTGGTCTATTCCTAAAACTCCATGGGCAAAAATGGTTTGCCCTTTGTCCGAGTCTATGAGTGTTGAGGATGAAAATCACTTCCTCTTAGAGTGCCTTGCTTACACCCACATTAGATATGAGTTTCATATTATTTGCTACAATACAAACCTTTAGAACCTCCTAACTTGTCAAACCTATAGTGAGATTGGAAAGCTTCTTAGTAGGTTTTTTTTGTCACAAAAACAAGATTTTTAAGTAAACCAAAAATTATCCTTCTTAAGGTCCGATAAACCAAAGTTGGTCTCAGTGGACGTAATCATCATCATCATCATCAACATCAACAACACTTGAAAATAACACTGGAGAATGTAATAGAAGAAAAATGTTAATTTTAATATATATCAATAAGAGGGTCTCTTTAATACAAAATAAAGACAACAATAATCAAAATGTCAACATGCATGTAATTGTTACACTTATTAGTAACCCATTGTATTTCAATTCAGACACTATGTCATGTGCATTATACAAAATGTTTGATTTTCACATACAATTATTTCAAAATAAACATCAGCTTCCATTAACATCACAAATAAATATGCATCATCATTCCTCATTGAAATTGTTATCAGTGCTCGATCCACTTGCATTAGTTGGGTGATTTGGTCGAATGTTTTGTTGATTGGATCGATACTTTTCCTCTTATTTAGCTTCCATCTGCAAACATAAAAATAAATTGTACCGAGTGTATCTACATTGCTAGGAATAATGAAAAACAAAATAGATAATATACTTGAATTTAAATTGAAAAGAGACGTACCATAGAAAGAATTGAGTCATGTATGATACACATCCTTTCAAAACCAAATCTCATGTCTTCTCTCAATAAATCTTATGTTAGCTCCACTCCATACTTTGTTTCCTACAAGTTTTATACCCTTTCACAAATCATAGATTTAATATAAATGATTTTTGTTGTTCTATTAATTATAAAATGAGAGAATTTAAACAACATAGATACTTACAAATTCCATAATAAAAAATTTTATACGCCAAAAAAATACTCACAACCCTTGCATAACCCAATGTTAATCAATTATTTTGATGGATCCTCTTTGTATGTTAAGACTTGTTTCAAGAAATCCGAGGATGGAAAGTGAAAACAAAAATATTTAAATATAAATATCACAACAACTACAAAAGATTAATTCCTTATAAGGAAATCACAAATGCTCACAAATTTTGTTATCACCAACTTTTTCTTTGTCGTCGTGTCTTGTGTGCTGAATGGGTTCCATTTTTTTGTTTTTTCTACAACACAACAATTGAAAATTAATATTTGATGTTGAAATAGATAATGAGATGTACATAATCCAAAAAATCAATGATTTCATACATTAGAAGCACACTACTATTGATATGGCTTCCTCCTACGATGCAATTATGTCAATTTCTTTTAGGATCTCCTTGTACAATTATTTGGACATCCCTACTATCACATTTCACATATCACCTCATTCATCCCTTAGGATTTTCATAATCTTCACGAAATGTAAAATGACATTAAAGTATTTTTCTATTGACATGAAAAATAAAATAGTTTACTTAAACTTATTAAAGGATGACGCTTGGTAGTAGTTACAGATACATATTCTACATAAAAATGTTTAGGAATATTAATTTTTGAATATTTTGTTGTTGTTATATGTTTTTGCTATTACAAGTCTGATAGGTGTATTTGACCATTTCTATGGAAACGTCTCTTGTAGTTTGCATATGATCTGATTCTTCGAATCATTTAATTGATTTCTATATTGTAAATGAAAAGTACATCCATACGTCCTTTCTATTATATCCCTCATAGTATTGTAAAAATATTTCCCCCTTCCATTAACTTCTAGCAATATTCCATGTGTTAAGGACCAATATATTACCATTTGCATCTTCCATTTTTTTTTCTTAGAATGACAATCAATTTTGTTGTTGTCGGTCCCTACATAACATTCAACATATGTAAATTAGGTTATTTGAAACATATTAGTGAATATTATTAGGTACAATATTGATTAAATTAGAAGAAATAATTAAGACTTTTTTTTTGGTCTGATTCATCCCTCTGGAATTTTTCCATCAACATTTTATGATCTTATGGACTTAGATTGGTAATCATATAATGCGTATTAGTTAAATTTACAAATAATTCAAACAAATTAATTTAAATACAAAAATAAAAATAAAAACACTTGCCTTCTTCGTAATTCTGGACGGCTCATCGTGTTGACTAAAATTGTTGTTCATTGAACTCATACCAAGCTTTTTCTATAAATAAACAACGTATACCAATAAATAAAGAAGCTATCAATACATTACACAAATAAATTTCGTGCTTGAAATTAGAAAAATATGTCTTACACCAATGCACTTATATACATAAAGTGCATCAGTGTTCTGCACTCCAATGCCTCGGTGTGATATATAGATACAAGGGCACTATAAACAGCATAATTATTTATCGCTTCAGGACAATAATAAATTTGTGTTCTTGCCATTACCGATGCATTATTATTATAAATGCATCAACATGTTAATGTGAGACTTGCACCAAGAACCGAGAAATTATTTTATTCTCTTTTTAAAATAAAATATACAGTCACACATGTATCATTTGTTGTGCTATTTACAAACATACAACTGTGTGTTATTTTACAAACTGAAAATGATGCATGCATTTTTTATTGAAAAAAAAACTTGATAGGGCCAACATGGATATGGATTCAACCCAAAAACTATCTCTATCTCATCCCATACTTTCTATATATAATCACAAACTCGTCAAACCTGAAATCCCTAAAAGAAAAAAATGTAATTGTGTAACAATAGAGGGATTTATACCCTAATGTAAAATTTTGCAGCAACATAATTACAACCACATAAAACGAAAAAAATGAGCTTGAACATAAGAGTTACAAAATTGAAGGTAACTATGATTTTTTTTCTAAATCTAGTTAAAATATAAAGAGGGTAACAAAATCTATAGTAATATTTTACATATTTGAAATTTATACTATGTAGGGTTTTGTTTATTCACCATACCGAACAAATTTCGATTCTCAAAATAATACGGTTGCTCCTAACTCCTTCCACGCGAGTATCTCTTCCAAAACTCTCCCCTCCAAATTTCGACAAAAGAAGGAATTAATGTTAGGTTTTTGCTTTTAAATACCTATTAGAAATAGTTATTTGAAATTAAAATTGTCACCTCCAGTAGACCCTCTTGGTATTCGATCGCACCAACGCATATACGAATCAAACGCACCAAGAAGTATTTAGTAAATCATATTGCAATGTGTGTTGAATTTGAACACATCGGTGCGTATATATTTATATGATGCACTGGTATGAATTAATTCATAAAATGCATCGATATATATCTGCTATCAATTGTAGCAAATATTTTTTCTTTGGGGGATTTTACATATGTTCATGTACAGTGTGTTTGTTAGTAATTATGACGCACCGATGCACCAAAGATATATGAATGCATAAATGTAATTTGAAAATATTGTGGTTTGATATGTCAGATTAAAATTATATAATCATCTCAAATGTTCTTCTACTATTCAATCACACGAATTACAATATTTCATAGTATATATATGTTTCTTAAACTAACCTTACTCTTACAAAATGGTTTCCAAGCTATATTGGAAGTTAGATTGTGATATAGTTTTTAAAAATATTTTACGGCTGTAGAGAGATTGATTGCTAATTTCAATCAAATGAAGGGAGGAAAGGTTATAGTGTTAAATGGTCAATTCCGCATATTTCAGTTCATCAAAGTTTGATGAATTAACGCTTTCCATCTCCAGTAAGTTTAGGTTTTATTAATATTTTGACTATTTATTTGAATTTATGTTACTTATCCATGTGAATTTGAATATCAATTTATTCTATATTGCAGGATCTCAATTCAAGTTCAAGTTTAGATGCATAAGATACTCCACTAGTTTCAAAATTTCGTAAGCTCTAATCAAGATAAAAGTACTGCAAGTAGTTCATTGATGATAATGGGAAGCCACTTTACCCTGCCAATTGTAACATGTCATGTTCAAGTCACAATATTGATTGATCAAAAGTAATTCATCATGATATGGATATCTTTTATGACGCCCCATTAGTTTGTGATTGTCACAATCAACCATTACACCAATAATAGATTACTCAATGTTGATGGTCTAATACCCCATACTAATAGTAAAAATCCAATAGGTGATATAAAAAATACATGTAGGAAAACTTCTCTATGCTCATTTTTTTTAAAAGTTGGAATCCAAAACAACTATGTCTCGTCCTAAATTGGTGAACCCTCGTACTTATGTTCAGTCAACTCAAGATTATGGTGATTCAAAGTATGATATGAATTCCACCAAACACATCTACTAGAAGATCCAAAATGTTGCATCAGTTGAGAGAAAAACTGCCTAGATACAAACCAATGTCCATCCAATTATTCAAGGGTAATGATGATTTTTCCTTTCCTGTGAATATGCAACATAAATATCAAACTTCTTACAACCATGCTTTGTATGGCGCTTGGTCTTCTTCTCTATCTGTGCTTGATGTTGGAATTGAATTCTCCCTTTGTGGTAATCATTTTCTGATCCATGTCTAATATAGATGTTGTAAATCTTGGGTTGTTTATCCTTTCACATGTACTCATTTCTTTCAAAATAATCAATTGAACTTATGCCATTTTGCAGTCTTATCTATTGTCAGTTGGAGTACTTGAATATTGTTAAACACAAGGATAACATTTTCATTTATAGTATGTGCACGAATGGTTATGTTTCTTGAAGCTTTAACAAGTAGAACATATTATATATAGATGGTCATCCATGCACTCAAGGTTCATAAATAGTTTTAGACGCTCTTTATTTTCTATAAATTTTTCATTTGAGTAACAATTCAATAGCCTCGAAAGTGTCTAGATTTGTTATTGTACATGCAATATGTAGTTTATATCCTAGTGACAAGTTAATAAACTAGAACTTTCGTAGACGTCCCCTTGGGGCATAACACAAAAAAATAATTAATTTTATTTGTGAATTTTCAACGAGATTCGTGTTAATGTATTGCTTAATTTGAAATTTCGTGTTATAAATGGTTTATTTAATTTATAATTGTTTTTTTATGGCAAAAATAGGGGATTTCCCCAAACTCCTCATGTGAGTGATCATACACTCGAGGATTTTTTATCACACCATTATCATGTGTAATTGTCGCACCAAAATATCACACATATTCATGGATTGCACTGCGTGTACTGCTAGCTCGGATACAATGCTCTTATTTTATTAAATGTATTTGTTAATTTTTTATGGGACTCTTGTTAGTGTATTGTTCAATTTTCCCAAGGGGTGTGGAATAGGTGCTTAATGGGTGTATTGTTAAGGCTCTCCTTGCACAAGTTATATTTGCAAATGTATTGCTCAATTTGAAAATTTTATTCTTAATGTGGGAGTGATGTTAATTTATTGCTCAATTTGAATGTTTGCTTTATAAATTATTTGTAGCTTGACTTTTTCTATAGGAAATGATTCGCGTGGTTCTATAATAATTCTTTTCTATAATGATATATCAAACTACTTGCATTGGTATTACTAACATCATCAATGTATTATTCAATATTTTTGAAATTAGAATTCTAATCATGAGTGACTTATCTACCATCTTCCATTGCACCCTAGTACAATGTCAAATCGAGAGTAGGATGAAAAAATAGTGCAACTTGGAAAGGAAGCATACCAAGCATCGTTGAATCAACCACCTATTCAATTTCCACTATATCAATACTCACCAATTAGAAATTCCTATACTCACCAATTAAAAATTCCTACATTAATAGTAGTTCTTCACATGTTGACAATGGGGGTAATGAAGTAGAGGTTTATATAGATGAGTTATTACGACAAACGAGTGCCATGGATGCAATGTTACATAGATAATGACCTAGGGGATGACGTTCATATCACTGAAGCATTCTTCGAAATACTTAAATTGAATTCCAACAACCATGTCTTTGGACTTGTCCAATCAAATTCTACATAGTTAGGCACAACAATGTTACTATCCAACTTAAAAGTAATCATGACATGTCAGATGCATGTTTCTCGACACTTTTGAGATATCTGACCATCAACTATCTTATATTTTGAGTAATATTGTCACACAATCAAAACATTGAAAATAGTTTATTTTATGAATGTTAAATGACATGATACGTTTATATTTCCCACTAACTATAGGTTATTCAAAGATAAGGTACTTCTGAGTGATAATGTCTTTCCCTGCAATTGTGAAGAGGTAAAGCCAATGTTGAAAATGTTGGTTGTTCAGTATATATCATATCATGTGTGTCCCAATTATTGTATCCTATAAAAAAGAGAATATGAAGACAAAGATATATATCCAAAATGTTGGCATGACAGGAACAGATAATTGAAAAACAAATCTAAAGCACATGGTCCTCCTCATAAGATATTGAGGCACATGCATATAATCCTAAGGATTCACAAAGGCTCTTTCATTGCAAATAATTAGCTATGCTTCAAGGATGGCATGCATCACACCAAAGTCGAAGAGGATTTATGTGAATCCCAACAAATTCAATAACCATTAATCATTTAGAGGATGTGTGGCTCGATAAATTCAAGGATGAACTACTCAAACTCCAATTGATCATAGCCATTGTCGGCGTCAACCCATTTTCCGAACCAAACAACACTTATATTATTTGTCTTGAAGCAATGATTAATAACAATATCCCCCCATGGTTGTCTGTGAGTAATGAACATCTTATATTGCTTCTTATAGTCTTTGGTAGAAGACAAGTGAAGAATATGGATACTTACCTACAACCATTGATCGATGACTTAAAGGAATTATGGGAAGGGATACATATGTATGCATGATATATAGAGACCCATCCCATCAAATATGAGTTTTACATTGTATGTAAAATGTGCATACACCACACATGATTATCCGACTTAGGAGTTTGCTTAGGTAAATATGTTGTTTGACTTGTTTATATTCAAAGAAATATTTTTGGCTTTTTCAAAACTAATTGCATGCTCCATATACCATAACATCACATGTATTGTTACAAAAGTTTATCATGGATGTAAATGCTTTGGACATTTTATGAAGACTAGGTGGTCCAAATACCTACAAAATCCAATGTATGATTGCTCTAGGGTATTCCTCCCAAAAAACCACCCTTGTAGAAGATAAACATCTGCTTTCAATGGTAAACATGAGAGAACCCAAATAGTTGAAATAATGATACTGGATGATTGGCTTAGGGCATATTAAAAAGAAAAGGAGAAGGAAATTGCAGAGATGTTCTAGACAAACGGGAAACCTATGTTCGATGATGAAAAAGAAATAAATATTTTATAAGCTCCCATATTGGAAGCATCTAAATATTGTTAAGATTCCATATGCTAAGCTAGATATTAGTAGTATTCAATCCAATTTCACAACAATAGCATATGCAGGATCACTGAAAGAAACATAACCACAAGATAAACACAAATTTATCCTGGGAAACACTCTAGGGGAAGAAAACCCAGCAAAACTTCCTTTATATAGATGTATCAAAAGTACAAAGACAAAACCTCAACAGGTGCTCCTTCTCCTTGTAGATATGTCTCTCTTTCTCTCTCTTATGCGTAATACACAAGTGAGTGTGCGTGTCCAAATGAGAAGCACGCCTCTTCTATTTATACTTTATCTTCCACTTGACTTTTTCCCTAAATAGCTCAGCGCCAACAAAGTTACTGGGCCTTTTTTTTCTAGGACACAAAACAATATAATATTATTTTTTGGAGGGTTCTATTGACCCGACTTACAACGAAGGTTTTATCTCATGACTCTGTGATGACCAAATACAATAATAACACTCCAACGGAAGAATAAAACATCTCTGATAGATTACATCAATAAAATACATTTGAATATTCTTCACAGTTACAATATTTCAACACTCCCCTTCACGAGAAGGGTATTCTACTAAAAACAACAACAACAACTGTAGGAGTAAGGAGAGAGATCATCTTCAACAACATCAAGCCTTGATACGTCTATATGTCATCCAAATTTTCCTTCAATAATCATCATCAACTGGAACATTTTCAACATCTTCAGTATTGGAGCATCATCTTCTACAACACTAAGTCTTCATCTTTGATCTTCATCTTCAGCGGCACTCGATCACTCAATCTTCTACAACAACAATTGACCTTTCGAACAAAAACATCATCATCTGTAGCAACAACATCATCTACAACACACATGATTCAATTACGGGATGATCAACCCCTATCACTTTAGGACTAATGTCCAGGGATGATACAATCCCACCACTTCACGGAGACAAAATTTTGGGGATCACTTTAGAACTAATGTCCAGGGATGATACAATCCCACCACATCATGGAGACAAAAGTGTGTGCATCACTTTAGAACTAATGTCCAGGGATGATACAATCCCACCACATCACAAAGACAAAAAGTCTACAGATCACTTTAGGACTGATGTCTAAGGATGATACAATCCCACCACATCACAGAGACAAACATCTATGGATCCCTTTAGGACTAATGTCCAGGGATGACACAATCCCACCACATCACGAAGACAGAAGTCTGCGGATAACTTTAGGACTAATGTCCAGGGATGATACAATCCCACCGCATCACAGAGACAAAAGTTTGCGGATCATTTTAGGACTAATCTCTAGGATGATACAATCCCACCACATCATGGTGAAAAAATTATGCGGATCACTATAGGACTAATGTCCAGGGATGATACAATCCAACCACATCACAAAGACAAAAGTTTGCAAATCATTTTAGGACTAATGACCAGGGATGATACAATCCCACTGCAACATCATCAACCTCATCTCAGAGACAAAAAGTTTGCAGATCATTTTAGGACTAATGTCTAGGGATGATACAGTCCCACTGCAACATCATCATCATTGGTCCCCCTTTCGAGGAGGGTCCTTCACGGCAACATCATCATCACTATTTTCCCTTTCAAGAAAGGTCTGCAACACCATCATCACTTTTTCCCCTTTCGAGGAAGGTCTACAACATCATCATCACTTCATCCTCTTTCGAGGAAGCTTTGAAACATCATCATCACAGCTTCCCCTTTCGAGGAAGGTCTACAACATCATCATTATTGATCCCCCTTTTGAGGAAGGTCCTTTCGAACCACACTAAGATTGTCACAGAAGTATTCAAACTTTACTGGAGACAAAGGCTTAGTCAACACATCAACAACTTTCTCATCAGTGCTAACATATTGGAGCTTTACAACTCCCTTCTGTACCATATCTCGTATGTAAAAATATTGTATTTCTAAGTGCTTTGACTTGTCATGGAATACTGGGTTCTCTGTCATCTATATGCAACGCTAGTTGTCACATAGAATCATCATGGTATCCAACTCCAAGTCAAATAGACCTGACATCAAATTTCAAAGCCATATGGCTTCACAATTAGCAGAACAAGCTTTTATATACTCTGCTTCAGCTGTGCTGAGAGCAACATTGGACTGCTTCTTGTTAAACCATGAGATCATGGCGGATCCCAAATAATAACATCCACCTAAGGTGCTCTTCCTGTCTGAGGCACTTTCAGCCTATTCTGCATATGTATAACAATATAATCTATAGTTGTGATCTCCAGCATTGTATAAACCAAATTCTATCATACATTTCAGGTACCTCATCACATATTTTGAACCTACTAGGTGAACATGTATACAATTAACTAGATACCGACTCAAGGTGTTCACAGCAAAGCATATATCTGGCCTGGTATTCGTTAGATACATCAACAACTCAATATTTTTTCTATATTGAGTCACATCCACTAACTCTGATGGTTCATCAGCTAACAACTTCATGTTGGTATCCATGGGTGTGCCCGTGGCTTTACATTCCAACATATCAAATCTTTTTAAGATTTCCACAACATACTTTTCCTAGTTGAGAAAGATTTCTTCTAGGCTCTGTCGTACTTCAAGACCTAGAAAATAGTGCATAAATCCAAGGTAATTCATCTCAAATTCTTCATCGAGATTCTTCTTGGACTCTACAATATGCTTGTCATTTCCTATAAAAAATAAATCATCCACATACAACAACACTATGACAAATTCATCATCCATGACCTTAAAGTAAAGGTTAGGGTCTACTTTACTTTTGGTAAATCCCAAGCTTGTCAAAAATCTATATATCCCTCCATACCAAGCTCTAGGAACTTGCTTCAATCCATACAAATCTTTCTTCAACTTGAATAAGCAAGTATGTATGTCTTCAATTTAAAATATGTGTGGTTGTTCTATGTAAACTTCTTCCTTAATAACACCATTCAAGAAAGTTTCCTTCACATCCATTTGGTGTAAACTCCACTTCATCATGGATGCAAGTGCCATGATGGTTCAAATGGAAGTGTACCTTGCTACTGGCACAAATGTCTCTTCATAATCAATTCCCTCTTTCTGAGAGAATCCTCTAGCCACAAGAATTTCCTTGTATTTCTCAATACTTCCCTCAGTTGCATGCTTTATCCCATAGATCCACTTGGAAGATACCATGCTCTTGCCTTTCGGTTTGGGAACTATATCCCAAACATCATTCCTCATTATAAATAGGTATTCTTTCGACATTGCAGCTACCCATTCTTTCTTATGTATAGTGTCTTCGTAACTTGTAGGTTCTTGATCTACAAGATCACACATCAAGGCTACATAACTAGAAAATGGTTTTGACTTCTTGCTTCCTCTTCTGGAGCCTTTTGGAGCTCCATACTTCTCTGCTTATTGTATAATTTATGTTACCCAAGCAAAATCTCTCTTTCGTGGCATATTCATAGTAGGAGGTTATTGAGGTTCTAGCATATCATGATCTTCCGATGTTTCATCCTCGGTGGAGAATGCAACTTCTATATTTCTAGGAGGTGCATCTTCTTCATATACTTCTTCATGCTGGCACTTTTTAGATCTATTAAGAGTTGATTCTTCGTCAAATGTGACATCTCTACTAATCTCCATGTGATGGAATCCTAGAATGTATATTCTGAATGCTCTGGAGACTTTACAGTATCCAACAAATATTCCCTTCTTTCTGGAAGGGTCCAACTTGGTTCTCTATTCTTTTGGTATGTAAACATATACTGGGAAACCAAATATCCTAGGAACATTTATTCTTGGGTATGAATCTAAGGGGACTATGGGATAATCTATTATATGCATAAACTGTCATCTGTGTTGCTTCAACCCATATATGCACTGGAGGATCTTGATCATGTATCATTGTCTTCACTGCTTCCATAATGATCCTATTCTTTCTTTATGCAACACCTTTTTGTTGAGGACTCACTACAACAAAACCCTGTGATAAGCGTCTCTTTTAGCTTCCTTTTTAGCGTCCATTATCAATTTTAGTGTATTTTTCATCATTTTTTGGACAAAGTGGACGCTTTTCCACGAGATGGCGCTTTTAATGGCGTTATTTGCGTATCGTTTCAAAAGTTGGTGCTATTCTGGACGCTAATTAGCATCCCAGTAAGCGTCCCATTTAACATCCCAATTAGCGTCCCTTTTTCAAATTTAACGCTATTTTGGATGTTGATTAGAATCCCAATTAACGTCCCAAATAGGGTCCCAATTAGCATCAAAATTATCATCCCAATTAGCGTCCAAAAAAACATCCCATATAACGCCAAGAATAGCCTCCAAAAAAACCATTAGAGAGAATTTGAGGTCAAAAATGGGCCTCAAAAAGACCAAAATGTACTATAAAAATCAACCAATTATATTCTAGTAGATGACATCATCCCCCATGGTTGAGGTGGCATTGCATGAGTTAAGAATGCTTATTTGTCACATTTTCTATGGTGGATGAAAATCCATAGTTAACCAAGGTAGTGGTACAAGTACTTTGAAGTCATAAAGTGAAGTACTGACAATAAAATTCATTTCACACTTTCTCATAAAATAATATTATTGTTATTTTCAAGTAAAGTACTCACAATTCACTTTATCATAAAATAATATTATTGTCATTTTCAAATAAAGTACTCATAATTCATAAAAATGTCTTTTCACATTTTTTTATAAAATAATATATTGTCATTTTCATGTTTTTTAATTTTAAATTATATATTCACTCAATTGTATTTAATATCATAATGTCAAACTAATATATATATATATATAATCTTGTACTTTTAAAATAAATTAAAATCATGAATGATATTTATATGAAAAAAATATGTTAGTTATGCATATAAATTAAATTCATTTTTGTTTAATTTTATTTACAAGTTCAAGACAAATAAATGTTAAAGGACAATAAATTTTTGAGAATTTACAATGAATTTTAGTCACATCATTGTAGAGTTATTTTATTAATTTTATTTTTAGTCAATTTAGAAAAGTAACTCGACCATGGTTATTTATATTGTGCATAAAAAGTAGTGTAGGAGGTGAGTTGTCATATATACCTACCCCATAAAACCCCTAACTCATAATATTTTAATATATCTTATATTTTTGTAGTACATCTCTTAGGAGGCCCATTTTTGACCTCAAATTCTCTCTAATGGTCCCGAATAAAATAACACCATATATTAATCCAGGGTTAGCGACAGGAATTGTGCCACAAATTTTGGCCAAAAAAACATCCAACATAACATCAATTATAGAGCCATGAATTGCGCCTAGAAAACATCCAACATAATGCCAGGTATAGATCCAGGTATAGTGCCTAGAATAATTCCAGAAATTTCGAAAGGAACCGCGCTAGGAATTGCACTAAGTTTAGAGCTAGGAATTGTGTTAGAAAAATGTTTGACATAACGTTAGATATATCAATGTCAATGTCAATGATCATAATTCATGTGATAGTACTTTTGGATCTTGATTTATCATAGTGACACCTAAATGATTGTAATCATGGAACTTTTAGATCTTGATTAATCCTAATGAGGGGTAAATTACCTTAATGTCACCTAAATTGCTCTAATGGAATTTGAGTGTCCCCAACAACATTTAATAGACCCTAATGGCATCTTATTGGCCCTAACAAGATGACGATGATGCATTGCAATAATTATGATGGAGCGTATGGATACGCTTTGATAAGTATAAGACTATATCATCCATTCTTGTGGGGTAGTAGGGATCCTTGCTCATTATTATCGCAATTATATTGATGATGACTACGACGATGACAATGATGTTGATTTATTGTATCATGATAACGACGATGTGGATGTCAACGATGGTTATGCATGTGGTATCAATTTTGGATCCTAATTGATTCTAATGTCACCTAACTGTCAATAGCGACATCTAAACGATCATGTTATCATCGAAATGACTATAATGATATATAAATAACCTTAACAATTACATGACATTAATCCTAATGTCAATCAGTGATTAAGAACACTAATGGTGTATGAGTGACCATAATGATAATGATGACGATGATTTTGTTGATGATTTACTTAATGCTGACGATGATGATGATCAATATGATGTTGATGTACCATCTAGCATTGATGATGATGATGATGACAACGTCGATGTCCACGATGACGATACATGTCATAATACTTCTAGATACTGCAGGACTTGAGATATTGGAGTTAATAACAAATAATAGAGGTTGTGAGGTATTGACCATAAAATATTGTTAGCCATTGGGTTTAGTAGTTCGCCCACCCCCAACTCCCCCACCCACCTACACGCCCCTTGCAAAAAGGTAGTACAATACCACCTATCATGGTGCTACCAAAATGTCACCCTACAAGGTTGTTTTGGACAACCTCCCCATCCATACCCTCATTTTTACCAAGAACATCCAAGGCACAAGAAGTGGATATCAATCTTAACAGAAAAGCTAACTTTCTTTGTACTCTGAAGGACATTTTGCTCTTGGTTTAAAATGGAATGAATCAACAAGCATTTCAATAATGATCATAGTGTTACTTTCAACAAGTGGATACAATTTTTTTACATCTTTGGCCTTATAAGCAGACATCTCTCAAGGAAAAAAGCAATTAGTTGCTCAAGTTTTATGGTCCCTATCAAATCTTCCAGCATTACACTACACTATTGACCAATGTTTGATTCCCATGGGATTTAGTTTACATAGTTAAAGAGTGATTTAAAACATAGAGGTAAATATCGAACTTACAATACTAGAAGATGGGAATTCACATGCACACACATTGCATATCTAAGCTTGTCTTATCTTCTTCGAGAGTGACTTTTACTTGGCACTTTAAGTTAATCACAAAGGAACTTAGAGATATGAGTTGAACTTATAACACCAAGACACAATGATTTGAATAACTATATTACAAACCTAGGGGCACCTCCATATTCTATTTAGGTCTACCATTTTTAATGTGTAGGGCCTACTTTTTGTCCACAATATTCAAAGATGAACTAATAGGATTTTATCATTCACCCCCTAGGGCCTACTTTTTGTCTACAATATTCAGAGATGAACTAATAAGCTTTTATCATTCACCCCCTTTAAGAAAGTAATGAGCAAGCGTCTCAAGTCATTGAGACTTGTACAAGTGTAATTGTGAATGGATAAAAAATAACAATCAACAATTTGTAATCATCACTTATAACATTTTCAGACAATAACCAATGTGACCATATTATAGATCCAAACCACCTCCACACTCTATTTGACATTTGATGACCTTTTCTATAAAGCACATAAAAACAAACTAACGAGAGTTCACACTTTATCACCATTTTAGGGAGGTGTAAATTAAAATAGTGCCTTAGGTCAGTAAGATCACTATGAAGGGGATCACAAGGGAAAATTTGTAAACAACCCATGTAGGCATCACAAGTCATGATAATAAATAATGACAAATCTACATATAAACCTTAAACTTTGCAAACTAAACAATCAAAATCAAATCCGAGGAATTTTGAAGACATGTCATTTTTAAGAGTAATTATGATTTTTATGTCCTCGACAAGGGGATATATATAAATCGCGAAGGTGTATTAATCATGTCCGTACAATGTAATATTTGGAATTTTTTCAATAGTTGTTAATATTTGTATTTTTAATTTTTTTTTTCTGATTGGGAAAAAGTAGTTGACATCATCCTCGGTTTTCCCTTTTCGAGACCCTACGGCAAGGTGATCTCAACATTGGGTGTGGTGGTAAGGTTTTCCTTCCCTTTATTTACTACAAGTTTTCCTTTCATTTATCTGCTACTGCATTAAATTCATGATGGGGAATGCACGTGTTGATGCCAGGTATTGATAATGAACTCGATTGCAAGTGTTTAGTCACTCAGTGCAGTTGATTCGGGTAGGTTTCAATAATTTCTATACCCCTACCTACTCGATGCCGGTAGGAGATCCAGGTAGGAAAGAGGGCACCAAATTTTGTGAAAATTCCATCCTTGGGTACACCTGCTTCAAGCACTCGATCGAAGAGAGATTTGAAGGGTGGATGATCGCGACTGCTGATCCTTTACAAAGATCGCTTTATCTTCAACATCTTTGGTAAGTTTCCTACACAAATTTCAAAATAATGTTTGAATACTCTAATTCTACAAAAGATATTCTCAGTATGGGGTTTTTCTATGACCATTATAACGTCGAATAGGAGTGTTGAATTCAACAAGAAATGAAGAAATGGGTTGTAACCTTAACTCATTCACTATTGTTAATAAAGAGAATCCTTATTCCAAATGTGTGTTGAATATCTTTCATGTATCATGGTTTGATGAATATTTATGATTAAGCACTCTATATATTGTTTGTCTAACTTTTTATATATACATGTATAAGTTTGCACTTGGAGGATTTGCTCTTTGCAGGTGAAGGAGAAACATCCCTGAAAGCTTTGGAGTAGAAGCAGAGCTAGAGAAGACAAAGCTTGGATCAACCGTCGTAAATCGGGTGAGTCTATCCTATCTTCTTATTTCCTTTCTGTACTTTAAAGATGATTGTCTGCAAGTTTTAAGAGTACGTTGGTAACCCCATACCTTCGGATATAAGGTGTGTATTCCTGAACAACAGAACTGACGACTCCATTGAGGAGCCCAGACTGCTGTAGGTTATTTCTGTTACCCTTGACCAGTCTTTGCCTTGAGTTTGTGTGTGGTATCTTGTCTTGGTTCATGCTTACCATAGTGTTTGAAGGCCTTGTGGATTTTCCTTCTTTTTAAGAAAATTTTGTACCTGTACGTAGGTTGCGCTTATACACAGTCACATACAGAGGCCTGCGTACATGGGTTGCTCTATAGGACAGTCGCGTACAGTAC
This sequence comes from Pseudotsuga menziesii, assembly GCA_001517045.1. Taxonomy (NCBI): domain Eukaryota; kingdom Viridiplantae; phylum Streptophyta; class Pinopsida; order Pinales; family Pinaceae; genus Pseudotsuga; species Pseudotsuga menziesii. Next base: position 1,209,979 of record LPNX010533545.1, on the reverse strand, counting down.
GCGAGTTGCCCTTCTCCACAATCGCGTACAAGCCTTGAAATAGAGATTTTTGGGCTAGGGTTTGCTTGTCCCTGTCCTTTTATGATTCATGTTTGTTAGTTGGTCTTCCTTATAAGCACTGTGCTATTAGTTTGATGACCTTGTTAGCCACACCTTGTGCTTTCCTGTAAAGCCCTTGAGTTTCTTTTGTTTGGATTGTCTTCTGTTTGCATTTTGAAGTAGGTTTGCTTGTTTGGGTTATAGGTTCAAGTGTAGGTTGTCTGAATCAGTGATCAAGGTTCTGGACACTGTGTATCCCATTCTATTTTCAGATAGTATTTGGTTTGCCACTTGCCTTTGTGTGATTTCAGTGATTTCTTGTCATTGTGTCCGCCCAAGCTAGGGTTCCAAGTCTTCCTTAGGTGGTTGATCCTTGGTCTTATTAATATGTTTACTTCACCTTGCTTACTTTATACAATTAGTTTAATTCAAGCATTCTCAAGTATTTTGCATTTAGGTGCATAGTAGTCTTTGAGCATTTTGAAAAATGAAAAGAAAACATTAGAAACTTTTGCATTTGATTTGCATATAGTAGTTTTGTTTTCAATTTTTGAATATGATCTCAAAAATAAAAATATAGTCTTAGTTTTCTGTTGTATTTTCATCAGTTTATACTTATAAAAATTAAAAAAACATGTTTGCTTTATATGCATGTGGATTAGTTTTTTAGTCTAGGTTACATGGCATATCATTGTTTTTTCAAAAAATAAAAAGAATTTGTTCTTTTGTGGCTTTCAATTTTCTGTTTGAAAAAGAAAAAGAATAGTTTTTGCTTTTTACATTTCATTTCGTTTTGTTTAGTCATTTTGTTTCAACTTTGAGCCAAAATACCACATAAGTTTCACGCCATTTACCCTCTGACTAAAAAACAACCCTTAAAATAAACGATATAATTTAAAAATTATTAGTAAGTTTTATTTTATAGGGTCATACACCAACTAGCTCAGGCTAGACTTGTGGATTAGGGAGTTTCAACTCTCCACAAGTGTTAAAATTTCAGACGTAGTTGGCCAATCACTAGGTAAACCCTTTTCTACGTTGATTGTATCTGGGAAGCTCCTCTCAAATGAGAGTTAAGCACGAGGCCGCGTGGAGACTTGGACTGAGGAGATAACCCTCTGATTCCTTGTCAAAGCGTAGACCAAGGTTTTTTCGCATCTGGGGATTTTGTCTTAGACAGGGTTTCAGGCTTTGCTACCCTACCCATGCGAACGAAACAAGCTTGCGACTGTCCCCCCAGACTATCAATATAGTTAAGGTAGCCTTTAGTCTCTTTGGCATCTAGGGTTCATACACAGGTACACCGGAAGGCTATCTCTAGTTGACCTTGGACAGGCTTGGAAGGTAACCCCGGTGGAAGGTGTGCGAGGGCGTTGGGCGATTCCTCCGCTTGTTCCTAAGAACATATACAGGGATGCCAAGTAACTGTCTATCAGCTTTATTTTGGAAAGCGTATCTTATACCTGTTTGTCTGTTTGGCTTTAGGAATTTTTTAGTGAGTGCTCTGTGGTTTGTCTGTACTTAGTCTGCCTTCAGGTATGTGCTTGGTACTTTTGGTTTCCTGTTGACCTCAGACTTTGTCTCCTTGTTTGAAACTATGTCTAACACCCCTTTGAACACCAACCAAGAGATTCCCATACTGGGAACTCCTTGTACTATTCCTCTCACAGGGAATGTTGGTGTTCCCTTTATGGCCACCCTGAATCTATCTGGATTCACCCTAGGGCTACCGATGTGGTTTTTTTCCACTCCAATTGTCTTGAATGCTATTGACGCTTCTCATGTAAGCTATTTATATCAAAGGCATCAAAACACCACTTCCCCTTCAGGTGTAGTTGATTCTCCTCCTCCTACCTCATGCAGTGAAAGCACTGATACTAGTAACCGACAGTCTAAAAGGAGTAAAAGAAGGAGGAATAGGAAGAAGACACTTAAGCAAGGGGGCACCCGTTCAACCTCTGCAGGCCATGTTGAACCCAGTCTCTCAGCCTCTGCAAGCCATGCTGGGAGCAATCTCTCAGCCTCTGTACTTCATGCTGGGGGCAGTCTTTCAGCCTCTATACTTCATGTTGAAGACAATTCGTCAACCACTGCAAGTCATATTGACATTGTTGAAAAGACTACCCATTCAAAACACAAGCCCAAGTTTCCTTGTAAGATTTGCGAGGGAGACCACCTTACTTATTAATACCCTTCTATTGAAGAGGTAAGAAGAGTTTGGTTTCATGGTCATCTCGTTTTTGAACAACCTATAGTTTATCAACACCCTACTCAACCATTGGTTGATCAAGCGGTCAAACCAATCTCAGATTTGGTCGATTCCACTCTTCTTCCGAAGAGTGATCATGATGTGATTGAACCAATGTCATCTTTGGTCAATCCCACTCTCCCTACGGAGAGTGACTTTGATGAAGCGATTGAATCGATTTCAGTATCGATCAATCCCACTCTTCCTGTGGAGAGTGAAGTGTCTGCTAGTCACATTTTCTTCACTGCCAGTTCAGAACTTACTGAACAAGGGGGCACTAAACTCGTTTTGGATCAACCCCCATTAAGCTCTCGAATTGCTTCCTTTGATTGGGATAGCCTAGTTGAGTTGCGCCTTCCTTCTGATGCATCTTTCCAGATAAAGGTCAAAGTTGAATCATACACGATTGCTCATTGTATTGTTGATCAAGGAGCCTCAGTTAGTATCTTGTCTGCTCGTGCTTGGCGAGGCATGGGATCTCCCAGCCTTGTGTCGACTGCTAGTAAGTTACTTGCGTTTGATAGAATAACTTGTATAGCCTTGGGAATTCTTGCTCAAACACCTGTTACTTTGGGTGGGAAGACTGTCCTAGTTGATTTCATGGTGATATAAGACCCCTTGGATTTCAATATGCTCCTTGGACGTGATTATGTCTATGCCATGCAAGTCGTGGTGTCAACATTTTTTTGTGTGATGTACTTTAATCATGGTGAAGAAATTGTCACTATTGATCAGTTGGATTTTCTTGATCCGTTTCCTGACCCAACTAGAGACCAGGTCATTCCTTTATCGATTCCCAGTGTTTCTATAAACACTCCCCCGCCACGGGTGAGCTATATGGCCTCATGTCCTTTGCGTTCAATTGCTACTGAGAAGCGGCCTCTGTTTTCATGCTTACCTTCTCGAGACTTGGTCCCAGCAGTTGACCAGGTGAGTCATCGTATACAAACTATGGAGTCTGCTCTCCAGTCCGTGGATCCATTTAAAAGTTTAGGCATGTGTCCTATTTCGGATAATCTCCTTCCTTCGGATGAAGTCTTCCTAGAGTCTTTGATACAGTCTGACCTTCTTTTGGATGTTGGTTTAGTTGTGACTAAGTCTAACCTTGATTTGCTTAGTAAGCCTAATTTTCCCATGGATCGGTCTTCTTTTGTTGGTCTTGTTGAGTTTTTGGACTCTCCCTTCAAACAACAAGTCAGTGATCCTGATGAGTCTGATTTTTCTTATGAATTTTTCAACTCCTGTGATACTGAGTTTGTTCCTACAGACTCTATCTCCCTTGTTGATTTTTCTCTCCTTCTGAGGTTGATCTTATTGATTATAAACCCTCGAGCCTTGGTTCTATAGAATATTCTTCGGTCGATTCTGCCTTGACTTTACCTTTTGTAGAAGATAGCAAAGTCACATGTGTTTCTGCCAAAGTGACCTGCATCAGATATTTTCTTCTGAATATGATTCTGATGTTGTTGTTTCTTGGAGACAGGATCTTTAGTTGGATTCACAACTATTTACTGGCCTTGTCTTGTTATTCAAGCTATAATTGCATTTGCATGTGCCATGCTCACGCTTATGAGCCTGATGTCAGCTTTCATGCTTTTAGCTCGTTGTATAAGCCCTCATCTTTGTTCTCATTGTCGCTAAGCCTTGTATCATTTTGCCTTTGCAACTTGACACCCTTTACCTTGGGGAGATGTTCCCCAAGTGTCTTTATCCTGCTCATGTTCCTTGCATTATGCATAGGTCTGTTCCTTGCGCTTGGAACTTCTTTCGCCTGCCTATGACACTCGTCTCCTTGCATTTAGAGCATTCTTTTTGCTCTCCTTCGAGATCGTTAAAAGCAGTAAGGAGGCCACGAGTTGACTTTTCCGGACTCGTTAAAACTTCATGGGAAAGATATTGAGTTTCTTTAGGCCCAATTCTCACTCCTCAAAATATACTTGACTGCCGAGTAAACTTCTCCGTTCAGGCTTCTTAAGAATATGTGAATGGGCATCCACATTGGTGGTAGGTTATCGCTTTCTCGAACCATGTGGAATAATACGAGAAAGGAACACTCTATTTTCTTTGGAATTGAGAAGAGTATTATCAGGCATAGGTTTATCTCTTTTCCGGACTTGAGCGACTAAACTTACGGAAAAGGAACCCTCGGTATGAGCTTAGTTTTCTATTTTCCGTGCTCTAGACCAAAACATGAATAAGATTTTGAGTGTACTTTATGTCTTTGTCATGCTCGTTGAACCCTAAAGAACAAAGCATCGACTTTACTATTGTAAGCCCCATTTCTCGTAATCAAATGGATCTTTCTGAGTGATCTTGCCTTCCTCCACACTCGTAAAACCCAGGCTATATGCTGCTTTTGAAGGAGCGTTGGGTAGGTGGTAATTAAACCTTTTTCGGACCTTCCTGACTAATTATGAAAAAGGCGCGCCTTTTCTTCTTCGGAAGTTAAGAGAGTTCTTGTTTGGTATGTTTTATACTTTTTCGGCCTCAAGAGACTAAATTGTACGAAAAAGCACCCCACTGGAGTCTTCTTTGGAGTTTTCAGACTCTCTAAACTATGAAAACACCGCTGAGCATGTACTAGTTTGGGCTCATTAAATCCACGAATCAGTGACACTGTCAAGCATTATTTTCTCTTCTCTTCAAGCTTGTTAAAAAATGAAGAGAGATCCGAGTTGACTTTCTTGGCCTCGTTAAAATTTAACAGGGAAGGTAAAGAAGAATTTTTCTCTTGTTTTCAGTTAGTGGCACCATGTCATCCTTGAACATAGCACTCTCTGTTTTTTTCGATACCCATGTCTCAGTGTTCACTTTCAGTTCAGCTATTACTTTGAGTTTATTACTCCTCCTCTTGTCCATTATACCTGGGGAATCTGATCATGTCTCTTACATGACAGATAAGTCTAGTTGTTCTATCTATAAAGTTAAAAGCTACCTTGGGTCATCTCTGTGTCGTGCTCACTATTCAAGGACTCAACTCAATGTTTGATCTCTATCCTGACCCCATCATTGTTATATCTGTTATCATTTGTGTCTACCTTCTGTTACCCAATTCCTAGTCACTCTTGTGATCCGTTGGAGGATCTATTGCCTTCCGTATCACAGCATGGTTCCACATTAGTACTTCCTAACGACGAAGACCTAGAGTTTTGACGAAAGTACCTCAGGATTCACTTCCATCATTGGTGAACTCCTTTGTTTCAGTTGTTGATTATCACCTATTGATTGACAAACTGTTGAATTCTCTCCATGTTCGACTTCAACCTACACTTATTCACATGGCTCAGATTGTACTGGTTCTTTGGGATTGCTTATGAAGACCTTAGTTCCTCATCTATGGACTAAGTTGCACAAGATTATGTTCTATTTATGTACACAGCTTCCAAATCTTTGAAGACTCGTCATTATTGTTTATTATGGCTTCGATCCACTTTTGTAATATTCGTGGTCTTGTACCCGTATCATATGATGTACTCAAATATTGTAAAGGAGCTAATGTTCCAGTATATTGAACATAGCATCCTCATATATGACTTTGTATATGACATTATTATGTATTTGTTTCAGGTACTACCTCTACTCCATTGGATTTCTTAGTTCTCCAATGATAAAGATTATAATGTATTTCGGCCATCGCTTCACTCTGACCTCACACATTAGGGGGCATCTGTTATCAACCCAAATGGCACTTCTCCGTCCGAGTGCCGGCATTTCCTATGTTGGTGCACAAAAAGACATTTATGGATTGAAGGTTGCCTAAAACACTATATATGGGCATGTTATGAAATACATTCACTATCCATTAAGCTTGCCATTTTTACCTTTTCATATGTCAATTGTTGTACGTGACTTTGCCTATAAGCAACCTGCGTACATACACGACTTTTCCTACAACATGTCGTGTACTGTACGTGAGTATTTGTCATTGCAACTCGCGTACAGATCTGTACGCGGGTTTCCCTTTTAGCAACTCGCGTGTCATACGTGGGTAGCCAGTATCAATACTCGCGTACACCTTCCTTTGACATTAAAAATAATAAATCACGATTAATTGAGATTTGTTAAGCCCTAAACAATAACTATCTTAATCGTCTCAACTTCCTCAACCTTTGAAACTGCCTTATTTCACTAAGTATAAATAAAAGTCTTGGGGAGGGCATTAATCAATCATACTTTGAGAGAAAAGTTATGCTGGTGGTATCTATTCAGAAGTCTTTGGAGCAGCAAAACTCAGAATCTTTTGGTTGCAGAGGAGTCCTTGTTTCAAGCGTTGGGTTGTAACCTTAACTCATTCACTATTGTTAATAAAGAGAATCTTTATTCCAAATGTGTGTTGAATATCTTCCATGTATCATGGTTTGATGAATATTTATGATTAAGCACTCTATATATTGTTTGTCTAACTTGTTACAAATACATGTATAAGTTTGCACTTGAAGGATTTCCTCTTTGTAGGTGAAGGAGAAACATCCCTTAAAGCTTTGGAGGAGAAGCAGAGCAGGAGAAGACAAAGCTTGGATCAACCGTCGTAAATCGGGTGAGTCTATCCTATCTTCTTATTTCTTTTCTGTACTTTAAAGCTGATTCTCTGCAAGTTTTAAGAGTACGTTGGTAACCCCAGACCTTCGGTTATAAGGTGTTTAATCCTGAACAACAAATGGGAAAGACTTTTCCCTAAGAAAAAGAGACTTGGTCCAATCAAGAATTCGACCCATTTAATGACTTTTAATGAAGATTATAGAGGGAAACAACAATAATTTTACAAAATATTTTTCCCAAGGGGATCTCCATAACTTGCTACATCTTTGGCTCCGAACCCAAATTCTAAATTTCCCTCACCCTATTTCTAAAAAGGCCCTAAAAATTGGTGTGTATTTTCAAGGTCAACGAAATGCAATACGGGGCTCAAGCACCGCATAACTACTCAATTGAAGAACACTAGGACTATGTTGCATTATTATATAGACCACACCACACAAGCTCCATATTGTGCTACATAAAGAGATTTTAGGATGATCAATTTGCTTGAAAAAGGTCATTTACGTAGGACACTGACTCACTCATAAACACATTACTACTGTTCTTACCTATGCAATGAGTTCTTTGACCCTAGATTTTAAGAGTGAACCTACATTTTCTTCAACCCTGGCCATTACTAGGAGTAGGTTGACGCTACACAATATTAACCCCTAAGGTTGTGAATGCATGCCACTCACCAGAAGACATTATCCAATATGTACTACATGTTGCTTGTTGGGATAACTTAATGTCTACGCTTATGACTTTTTGTGCCTTGTGCTTGTATCAATTTGTTTTTACATTTTATCTCATTTAAAAAAATTGTAACAACTTAGTTTTTAATATACAAATCTTATAGCATCGTTTCTATCTTAAATATATCATAAATTGTCTTTTCAAACTAAAAATTTTTAAAAATATAAATATCATTGAAATATTTAATGATTATTTTATATTTAAACTTAAATATTTAAATATAATAATTTTAATTTTAATTTAAAAATAAATACATATTAATTTTTTTATTATTTTTTTGGTATTTTATATTTATCATCTTTAAAAAAACTTCCAAACTAATCAACTTCTTAGGGTTTGGTGTTGGGTTCAAAGTTTTTCCAATTTTTTCTGCTAATCAAAATATATGAGCAAAGATAGCAACTAAACTCCCAAACTAATAACATTATTAGGGCTTGGCGTTGGGTTCAAAATTTTCCCAATTTTTCCCACTAATCAAAATCTATGAGCAAAGATAGCAACTCTGAAAGATTTTTTTTTCTTCCTTCCTGCTACCAAGACACATGTCAAAGTTTTAATCAACTCAAGGTTTTTGACCGGCTTCCAGAAATCGAACATCTTGGAGGGAGACCATACAGTTCATGTCCAATCTGTCCAAGCAAGAGGGCCGAGATCACTTGAGGGGAGCTATCCAAGCCAGAGGGTCAAGATCACTTGAGGAGGGTTCATTCTTTGAAGGCCATTGTCTCCATTATCTTTGATTAACTCCAGCAGAAGTCACAGCCCCAACAGCTATGACGACTGTAGCGTGATCATCATCAATCAACAGGTATTTTTGCTTGAAAACCTTAAATCTTTGTGATTCCATAATTAGCTTTGTACATTGAAATTGCTTATTCCAACCTCTCTTTTCAATTTTTACCCATACCTTCAAATGTGTGGGCAACGGATCTCCATGCCCGATAACTTCCCTATGCATTAACTTTCTAATTTGTTCATCTTGGAAACAATCCACAATAAAGCCATCATCCACAATAGAAGGCTAGAAGGAACTCTCCACGGGCATGTAAATGAATCCTCAATAGTTGACAACAACCCAAATTGGGGGATTTGCTGGTGAATAGAGGCACCATCATGAGGAATAGTCTATTAAACATTGCTTTAATTTATCGAAAGGACGCTAGCATTAAAAGCCATGCTCCCATTAAACTATCGAGCCACTGACTTCTTAGTATCATCAACACAAATGGGAATGTATTCATGGATCGTGCTCCAACCTCTAGATTTACCTCTCCTTGTATAAACCTGGCGCTTACATACAGGATTAGAGACCGCTCTGGCTCGATAAAACACTACATCAACACCTCTGAGTGATATGACTCAATTTTCTCCTCAAAAGAATTTCTCCTCAGTGTTGAGAACTTCTTCAAATCACAAATTCAACCACTGTAATATCATATGATATATAAACAGTAAGCCCATGAGTCAAGTGGTTTCCCAGGATATTAGTTGAAGTTTTATGACTGTAATGAATACATAGGTTCCCACTCCACGATCTATGATCCAACTAATACTGGGCTTTTTATTCCTTTGCCACCCACCCCCTCCCAAATCGTATTTAGGATTCACTGGATAAATATTACAAAAAATACTCATCATAGATTTCTTTCAATCTTTATCCTTTCTAACAATATTTAATAAACATTATACGCCTTGGCTAAGCTGCAATTCCAAATCCAATCCCAGTTATTGATCCAGCGCGCCCGTTCGATAGCCCCGCTTGAAGTCTCTCTGCGACAACAACCAAGCCAGCGTTTGACGAATTCCCTTGCAGCGATGCGGGGCTTTGAAACGAGCTTCGAATATAGCAACAACCTCCAATGGCCGGCCAACCGAGTTCGACAGGAATTCATAAATTTCTTAGAGTCAAAGGATCATACGTTCTAGAAATCCAGTCCAGTCGTTCCCCTGGATGACCCTACTCTCTTATTTGCCAATGCAGGTATGTTGTGTTTCCTAAAATCCTCTCCGAAATCAATGAAATCAAAATTATTTATTGATTTTAGCTGTTACAGTTGAAACTTCAATTTGCAGATGTTTTTGTAGTTGGGAGAAATATGAATTTATTTACATGATTGTTTGTAAGAATGATTTGTGACAAACCAAAATCGATGGTATTGAGTCTATCCATTTTCCCATTATTGGCCTCCAAACTAATAAAACAAAGGCGAATAGACCTTGGTTGTCCTCCAAGACCTACCTAATTTAGAGTAGACCCTGGACACACACATTTGGGTAAAACTGGCAGGCTACTGGAACGAGCACTTGCCCATTTTATTTAATCTGGTCTAACCCAGTGGAGAGCCTTCCATAATTACAGATTCAAAAGGAACCAGCCTAAGATATCTCGCTAGGGGTTTACTTACCGACTTTTTATCAGGCATGGAACGGGGGAATGAGAAAGCAAGAGCGAGCAAAGCAAGTTCTTCATCTCTGGGGCGCTCAGTTTGTGATCCTTCCCCCTTTGAATGATCAATATAATAATGGTATGCCTCTGTGTCTGCATTTTATGGCCATTCTTTAGGTTTGTTTGTATCATACTATAGATATTATTTCCCCGAAAAAGAAAGCCTTTAGTTCATTGTCGTCAGCTAGTATGTCAGCAGGTTAGCTTGCCCAAAGCATCAGAAGTCCGCTATTCGTCACATAGCCACTTAAGGTCGAAAGCCAGGTAGGTCAATATTCAGTTTCTTTGCTAGCGGTTGGAAATAAGGATTAGTATTCCCTCCACCTCGCAATACAATATCTAAATGGTTGTTCCCTACTGCTTGTATAGTATTTATAATAGCAATTAAACCAAAAGATAGGGCTCTTTTCTTCTATCCAAGCAATTAAATAATAAATCCTTGTCTGATGCTCTTCATGCAGCTATGTATTATCTACCTCTGCTCCTCCTGTTAATGCAACAATGTACAATTTTTAATATAAATATCTTTATATTTATTATTATCCATTCTCTTATATATGTTCGGAAGTAAAAGCTTTAATGAAAGCAGTTCAATATTCCTCGTTCTCCTTATCTCAATCTCGCGACCTCCTATCTAAGAGCAAGCAATCCTTCTTTTCGTGAATATAGTCCCACTTGAATATAGTCCCAAACTTGTGGGATGTGCCCAGTTCTTCATTAGATGAAATTTTTTATTGAAGGGTTGTCTCGCTGCAAGATAAACAGATTATTTTTACTAAATAAAAAAAAGTTGGATAAAAAAATATAATAAATTGGAGCAAGCAGCCTTGCTACCGGTGGTGAAACTTAAACAAGGTAACCCGCTAAATGGGTAGAGGAGAACCTGCTAAATGGGTAGATGAGAAGCAGATGGATCCACGGTTTGAAGATTCAGTATCCTTTAAGCATATGGATAAATGGCAAATTGGAGATAAGGATGAGAGGAGTGCACTGAATTATTGACTAATCCAAAAATGGAAGAACAAAAGCTACAGAGTGTGACTGCGACTGCATGAGTGCTACCTTCTCCAAAGAAACAAGATGTTTCAAATCTAGCTTCAAGGCAAGTCAATTCAATCAACACACCTCCTATCAAGGCATATGTTGCACAAAAGGGTGAGGCTGAGTAATATGAATACAAGTCAAAGGGCATCAGGGTGAAGAAATCTTGTGCAAGCCAGCAATAAATCTTCACACAAGTACAGTGTCACAATGCAAAAGTAGCACATAGAGAGATACCAACCAGTGAGTCATGTGATGGAGTAATTTATTCTTCATCCCAAACTGTTTTGAAAATTTTACTCTCTTTTAAATCTGGTTCAGTAAATAATCTAAATTTGTCATAGTTGTAAGTTGTTTATGAAATTTTGGATGGACTTAGAGATTTTTAAACCAAAAAAATACTATATCTTAATTGGCTTTAATCCACTTGACTATCCAAAACTCAATTTTCTATCATTATTTTTTTACTTAAATAGATACCAGCATGCTTTAATCCATTATACTATGCCTGAAACTCATTTTTCTACCATTTTTTTACTGAAATATATAAAGATTTATATTAAAAAAAAAACTTCAATGGAGCACAAGATTAAAAAGACAAACTTCGTGGCAAAAAAACTTCCTGCAAGCTCTGATAAATTCTTATAAATTGATACATCACACAATGCAAAAACAATCTATTCCCCTACTAGGAATAACCTTATTAAGTAAGAAGTCTAGAGTTTAAATGTTTTTTTGATGAGGTATAGACATCTAGTTCTTTTCTTCTTTGATCTCTACTTAAGGTTGGCACGTAGAATTTTCTACCAAATTTATAAACAAAAAAATTCGGTTGCGTTTTAAATTACAATTTTCTTCCTTTTTGTTGTTATATTTAGATTCCTATTTATTAATGTTCATATTGTCCTTCCTTTGTTGTTCTTAGCATTTTGGCTTATGTTACAGGTATTATACTGCAAAAGAAGTAAAATTCAGAACTATGTCTCAAATGATGTCAACTGATTCTTGTCTACCCCATCTACATCTATGAAGCATCTTATAGCAGCTGCACAAGCTAAGCAAGAACAAGCACGTTCTGCAGCTCTGCCACATTCTGTTTCAACTGAAGAAACTGAGAATTCTATTCCGTTTATTTCCGGTCCTTCACCAATCCGAGGGAGTAGTTCAGATCATAGTTCACCACTCCAATTTTCACTATATATATATATATATATATATGACAGTTGTAATTTCAAAAAAACATTCCATTTTTTTTGTGGAAGCAATATATATATATATATATATATATAATGAAGATAAAATACATGAACCAGAAACATAAAGTAGGTTAATGTTTCTCTACTCTTAAGTGTTTTATACTAGTATGCAATTTATGAACCAAAAATATAGAAAAGATTTGAATGTTTCAGGATCAGGAAAATGAACTAATTTATAGGCAAAAGATAGGGAAATTAATTTCAGGCTTTCATAGCTTTTTTAAATGCTTTTTTGGATTCATGTTGACATTTTCAGCAAGCTAGAAATAGATCTCTAGCGGATCCTCCAGCACTTCCAAGCCAGAACTTTATCCCAACTGGATCGGGAACTTAGTTGATGCTTTTTATCCCATGAACAAGCAATCCCATCTTTCAGTTCAATCACTAATATCCAATTCTACAGAGTTGATCAACAATCTTTATGGTACATGGTTCCAAAACCCAGATGAATTCCTACGTTTCATCTTTAACAGAGGTCAAGGACAACACTCCACGAGTATGCTAGAGATATACTAAATGCATAAATTCAAAAGGTGTCAACTTTGTATACAGCAATCTAGACGAGCAATCCAACAAGTTTGTGGATACAGAGCATCTCGTAGCCATCCCAACAACATCCATTAAGTTGTAAATGTCAAAGATAGTAGTTGAACAAAAATCCAAACTGGGACACATGAGTTGAATTCTAGGAAAATTCAAGCAAAAGATCATTGGAGGGACACTTAGTGGTGGGGATACAGAAGCAGTAATTGCCAGTGATACTTTTGAAGGAATGTTAGAGACGCTATCAAGGACGAAGGAAAGTATTGGCAGAGCATCGTGTCATGCTATTAACTGTTCAAAATATAGCCTTGCTGGTAAGGTAAGCTTGATATCTATTATTTTCCAGTATAGTAAACAAGCAACTCATTTTATTTTTGGTTGCTATGGCTTTTTTACTTTTGGAAAATTAATGCTGAAAATTGTGGAGGATTAGAGTGAAGGATGAATATCTTGCATGTGGATCATTTCTGCATTCATAGTGACTTATGAAAATCATATACATTTCTGCATTCATAGTGACTTATGAGAATCCTATCCATTGGGTTTTGCTCCCTACATTAACTTATTTGTCAATGTATTTTTAGTCAAAACTTGAAACCTCTTACATATAGATGTAGATACTATATCAAAAGACCAAACTGGTGTCTTCACCAAGATACACAGTACCCCCTTCCATTCTCTACTACCCAATGGTCTCTTGTTGGCCATGCGATTTACCTATCCTCCCTAGAATTGATTGTCTTGGAATGACTGAGCACAAAAAAACATCCAAGAAGAATAAATCCGACAAGAATCCATCAATCATCGAAAGGTATGTGAGTCTCATATTGGGACGTGATCCTGGGAATGATTGGTACATGAGATGGTTCAGTTGAACGCTATTCTCTTAAGATGGATCAGTTGTGAACCCCTATCCATAAGCACGTTTCTTCTTAAACCAGCCATTGTGTCTTTATCCTGTGTCATTTCTTCTACTAGCCCAGGTTGATTCTCCCAGCAAGTTTCTGCTACAATCCAGTAAGTAACTCTCCTCAAAGCAAGTAACTCGAGCAACACTAATTCACTGATTGTATTATATACGTAATTATATAACCACACTGAACTGAACTCTTTCATTGAGCATAAGTCTATATCTCATGGATGGAACTGAATTGAAAGGATTGAGTTGAACTGAACGTTAGTAAAGATTATGGTGTAGAGAGAGATAAAGGAGCCTTAGCCTTTCAGTGATGAAAGAATTTGGCTTTTGCGCTATTGGTGGCGGTACCCACTGATAAGCCTTCAAGTGGGGCTCAAGCACGTTCAAATGGTCTTGTTGGCCATGGGATTTACCTATCCTCCCTCGGATTGATTGTCTTGGATTCCCTGAACACAACAAAATATAGAAAGGATACATGATTACACTCACATTCTAATATCTATAATGTGTTTTTTCTGAACCATTCTACATAATTAGGATCTAGGTGGAACTCTACCACCTATTTTGCACGATGACTTGCATTGATTTGGAGGCCAAAGCAAGATCCATCCCTCTGGATGATAGATCTCATTTGTAACAAAGGTGAAAATTGATGTGGCATGCATGAAGAAATGATCAAGAACAACCAACCTCTTAATCACCTATCTTCCTATTGCATTGGCAAGGCCTAATATTTTATTTCCTACTTGAAGTTACCCAAACAAAGTATCCATATGCACCCTATCGTAATTGCATTACAATTGGTTTCTATAGAGCTTCATGTATTGATTAGCTGAAATAATGTTATTGTATCTAGACTTTGATTTGGTATTGAATTTTATGGCATTCTATACCTGCCGATCTAGATTACGAAGCTTATATAGAAATGGATCATTAGAATCTCCCATCACACTAAAGGCACAAGCTTTGGATTAAAAAAATAAATGTATGCGCCAATCAACAATATTTGAACTTTGTTGCAACCAATGTTAAGAGGTTCTTGTATTATGGTGCGTAACGTGGCTAAGAATGTGGACTTACGCACCATGTTTTGAGAAATCATGCCTTGGCCCTATAGCGACATATTGGTTAGTGATGAAGGTTCCTTCAATGTAACAACATTGCATCAGTTTATGTCTCAATTTGGTAGTGAATTCAATTTGTTCGTAATATAAACTTGTTGGAGCGTGTACTAAGATAATGGAAATGAGTCATACATCAAATATAGACATGAGGGCCCTTGTATCAATAGCATTTTACAGATCAGATATATATACAAAATAAATTGTTTCAAGCTCAGAATAAGACCTTGGAACTAGGTACAAAGTTTTGAGGAATTTTATCATGTAGTGATATTGGTTGTTTATGATGCCTCCTCTAATGTTATAGCACTAATTCAATTGGAGATCAGATCAGTTATGAATTTAGAAGTTTATTATTAAGAACTTGTTGTGGGAAGTAAGATGATTCTAGATGGCCATGTATTACAGACTAAGATTGGTATTTTTCCCTTTTATTGACAGGTTTGTATAGTTGGACTATATATGTCTAAAGTAAATGTTTCAAGCTTATTGTTGTAGTGTTAGCTAGAGAACATACCTAAGTTACCAGGATACGAATTCGCTAGATTTTTTAAAACCCAGGATCCGAATACGGCGGGTAAACGACAAGTACAAACAAATATTAAAATATTTTTAAAATAAATGAAGAAAATAGAATGACGAAACAAAACTATTTAGGAAACACAAGAGTAGAACGTATTTCCAAAAAGGAGAGTTCATGTACCACAAATGATAATTTGATCAATTGTGATACTGATAATTTTAAAAACCATTTCAGCATGAACTTGAAGCAGGTCATAATAGTGTTTTTGTGAGGTACATCCACATGTCCCTATCAACAGAGAATAAAGTGGTTTTCTTGAACGGTATGACAAGACTACATAATAGTGTAGGTGAAGTGAGCAACAACATAATAAATAAATATAGATCAGCCCTTGACAACAAACCTTGACCATACACATATATCAAATAAAAATGTTGAAAGTAGACCTTGATATTGATGTATCAGAGTTCAAGAGCATATCTTGATGTAAGGATAGACCAGACCTTGAGCAGGAATGGGGTTTACGCTAGCCATTAGGTGTTTAGGGTTTTTTAATTTTTTGGGGGGATCAATCGGTTATAAAAGCATTGGAATTTGCATGATCTGTTTGAAAATTTCATGAATTGTTTGATTTTTCACAAGATCCGTTTAAAAATTTCACGATATTTTATTTTATTTTTCACAAGATCCGTTTCATGGGACCAGGATACGATTCCTTCTGTAGAGGACCTGTTTCAATGGTGGATCCACCTCAGATACGTATAGGATCTGTGGATCTACGCATCCTACACATTGTGATGGTGGATCCGATAACAAGGGAACATACTTAGAAATATCCAGGCTGTTGTAAGAAGGACAACTTTTCTAGAAACAGTGAATGACATGGGTCTGATTTATCATACAGTAAAAGCGAGCACTCTCTGAGCACTGGAAATTGTACCTTGTTTAAGAAAGAGAGGAAGGACTAAGTTAACTCTTGGATGAGGTAGGCACATCTTTCGTTGGTTAATACAAATGTTATGTTTAAAACGGTCATTGGATGATGGTTTTGTTGCAGCTTGGATGCTTTGTATGACTATGATTGCAATGCTAAAATTCTGTCACATGGTTGCCACTTATGTAACTGCATTTGATGAATTTCTTCCAAAACAATTGAAATTTGTTGAATGTGAAGGAAAGTTGATTGCACAAATTGAATTCAAAATGTTGGCAAATTTCAAATATTAATTGTAATTTTAAGGGAAAAAAGAGTTAATTAAAAAAACTTAGGTCAAATATTTCGTGAATTTGACATGTTTTTAATAGATTTGAAATTTAAACAATTGTATTTGTTTTTTATTTGAAATATGAAATTATAATAAAAAAAACGTATTTCTTCGGTTCGAACTTAATTACGAATTTTATGAGACCTTTTTACAATGACCAATTTTTCATGCATTTTATTTTCTCCAATTTTGAACCAGTTCACTAGGCTGCCACTATTGTTGATCTAAAATTAGAGAACTTCAAATCAAACATAGTCACATACGTTTGAAGCCTAAAGAGTAGCATAGTTTTATCAATCCTTATATGTATGGAGACTTTAGTTCCTCCACTAATGTTACAGATGATTGTCCTATCTTGCAGTGCTTTGTACAATGCATATTCTATTATTACAATATTGTAATGCAATAGACAATTTTACATCAATTTAGCTTCTTATTGTGAACAATAGTTTCTTATTGTGAACACAATCATTCACACTTGGTATGCCAGTGATTTAGTATAAATTTAATTAAAGAAAATTTTCATCCCATAAGAATAGTGCAAAATGAACCATTTAAATGTTGCCAATTTCATCCAAAAGTAGATAATGGTAGGGGGGTTTAGAACCACCCATAAAACTCACCATGGCATCCACGCTAAGATAATTGTTTTTGATAGGTCTCATATAGTGGTACCCTTGCGGTTGCTAGGGAATAGTGATTTTTTCAATTCCATTAAGCCATTCTCTCGAGTTTTTTTTCAAAATTCCTAGAAAAAGTTCATGGATTTCATAACTTGCCTAATCATATATTCTGAACTTATACAATCTATCATCATTTTTCGACCATTAGATACTCAAAGTTGTGTAATGATCATTTTTACAATTATAAAGGACTATGTAAGTTAGGTTCCCAAATTCTTAAAGGGTGCTCGCTCAATGAAAGAGTGCCTGCCTTACAAGCAGGAGGTTGGTCGTTCAATTCCTCCATGCCCTAATGATATTATAATATCGGTTACAAACAACTAAATTAGTAAGTGACCAAACAATGGGAGATAAGTGACTAAACAAAATGACTAAAATTTGTATATAAAACTACTAAATATGACTAAATTAGTGACCAAAAAATGAGAGATGTGAAACTAGGCATTAAAAAGGATGTAACGTGTGGCATTAATGATGAGGCCAAATATGGCGTTGATATGGTAGCAAAATAAGACCCAAAACTAGACATTAAAAATGGTGCAACACGTGGCGCTAATGAGGAACCAAACCATGGCATTGATATGGTAGCGAAATAAGACATTACTTTGGATGCAAAACATGGCACTACATAGGAAGCAAAATATGGTGCAACAATAGAAGAAATATTTGGCGTCATTTTGGTAGCAAAACACGATGAGAAAAAGAAAGCTAAAATTGGTGCAAATTTGGAAGCGAAAATTGGCACATATTTGGAAGTACAACATGGTGCAAAATGGGATGCTAAAGTGGTAGCAAAAATGGATGCAACATTGGATGCTAATTTGGATGGTAACATGGTGCTATTAAGGATGCAAATATGGCGCTAATGGGGATGGCATTTAAGAAGCAAAATAGGACACTCGCTAGGAAGCAAAATAGAACGTTATTTAGCAAGGAAACATCGACGTTGTTTAGAAAACAAAGTTAAACGCTATTCTGGAAGCAAAAAAGTAGACACTATTTTGGACGTCATAAAGGATGCTATCTAGGAAGCAAAATAAGACGCTTTAAGTTTTGTCCATGACGCATCCCATTTAGCGTCTAGTTTGACCACTCAATATAAAAAAAAATTTCACTAAAAAGGAACGCTAAATGGAACGCTAATTCCCGGATTTGTTTTAGTGACTGTAGGGAGTGGTTAGTTCTCTCTTTATTCTAGACTTTTGCAAACAGATTAAAAATATTTTGAAGTGTATTCTCCACCACTGTCTATTCTAAGTGTCTTGATTCTTCTTTCTGAAAGATTCTCTATCAAAGCTTTGCGTTCCTTGAATTTTCCAAATACTTCATCCTTTGTTTTCAAGAAATATATCCATGTCTTTCTTGAATAGTCATCAATAAATGTAACATAATATTCATAACCCCTCAAAGATGTTGAGGGCATTAGACCACATACATCTAAATCGATTAATTCCAACGTACGTTTAGTCTTTGTCTCACTCTTTGGAAATGGATTCTCCATATTGTTTCCTTTTGCACATCCTTTTCAATTTCCTTCATGATCGATCTTCAAATCTGGTAAACCTGCCACTACATTGATCACATGGGGTAGTGCTTTGTAGTTGATGTGAGAAATCCTCCTATTCCATAATTCACTTGAGCAAGTGGCCTCATGAACAAGGGATTTTTTTAATGTCCCTTAAGTTTTTATAAGCCTCCTTCTTCACCAATGACAACTACATCTTCAATTGATTTTCCTTTGGGCCACATAAATACTAGTCTATTTATGAATGCAACCATATATCCTTTCTTATCTATGTTAGAATAATCAAACCCATAGTATTACCCACTTAGACATTAATTCATTTATTTTTGTCTTATTTGCCTAGTCCATGAGTCCCACCATGTGCAAGTTGTTAATTGCCTATCCATAGAGGTCAAACTTGCCATCTTTGACTCATGTAGCGCTTGGGAAAGCCTTAGGAATCAAATTTGCTTTATTCCTGGCCTCCTAGGCACCCTTCTGCTTTTTCTGCTTTATTGACTGCTTTTTCAGTGTTTTAAGGCACATAGGAAAGCAAGACTAGGTGAGGTGAACTTGTTTTTTGCCCCTTTCATCCTCTACTCTTTCCTCCATGCAAAAGCATGTATGAGCTGCCATTTCACCACTCATTAGCTTGCCCATGCGCCCTTGCCAATTCGTGAGCCTCGTG
>LPNX010533545.1:1170891-1187026 GCA_001517045.1 Pseudotsuga menziesii | reverse complement strand
TCATAAAGTCAGGCTTAAGGGGGGGTGTTAGAATAATCAAACCCATAGTATTACCCACTTAGACATTAATTCATTTATTTTTGTCTTATTTGCCTAGTCCATCAGTCCCACCATGTGCAAGTTGTTAATTGCCTATCCATAGAGGTCAAACTTGCCATCTTTGACTCATGTAGCGCTTGGGAAAGCCTTAGAAATCAAATCTGTTTTATTCCTAGCCTCCTAGGCGCCCTTCTGTTTTTTTTGTTTTATTGACTGTTTTTCCAGTGTTTTAAGGCACATAGGAAAGCAAGACTAGGTGAGGTGAACTTGTTTTTTGCCCCTTTCATCCTCCACTCTTTCCTCCATGCAAAAGCATGTATGAGCTGCCATTTCACCACTCATTAGCTTGCCCATGCGCCCTTGCCAATTCGTGAGCCTCGTGACAGATTTGGGATCAGCGTTTTACACCTATGGGGGATTTGCCTATTTTGGGTAAGCCTGCTTTATGCTAGTTTTGGATGCCTCCTTATGCATTCGACCTATTGATGTATTCTATATATTCAGCAACCTATGTTATTACAGGGTTGGCTATTGTACACTGAGTTAATATAATTTTGTGTTACAGCTCCATATTCAGTCTCCATTGTTGACAATTTTGCATGATCAATTGTAATTTGTTGTGAGTGAAATTAATCTATTGCTGGTCAGAATTTCTACAATCTAATGTTGAGATAGAAAGTAATTTCTTCTTCAAACCTGGTACATATAAGACTTCATTCATCTCCATGAGGGTTCCAAAATCAAGGTTGTAGCTTGTTGTTGGAGTGTACTTATGTCTAAATTAATCCACCTATTCTTTAATTATCAATCGGGGTTCGTAAGCTCAGAGTTGACACAAAATATATATGGGAAGGTAGAGGATGTCGTGTAAATATTTTAACAAACAAAAGATCGACAGATCTTTCAAAATGAAAAACTAAGTCAAACTCCTAAAAATGCAATTATTAAAGTAATTAAACTGAGACATAATAATAATAATAATAATTGATAATAAACTTAATCTGAAATACAATCAACAATCAACTATTCAAACAGAAAACTAGGGTACAAGGAGAACTTAACTTATAAGCAACTAGAAAACTTAATAAACAAAACAACAGAAAGAAAACTTAAAAAAAAGCAAGTAGAAAATTTAATAAAACAAATATCTTTAGGTTCTATCCTACAAGTTCTTTCAACACAACATATAAGAAACATACTAAGAAAAACACATATAACACTAAATCTTGCATACAAACAATTAAATCAATTCAAAATGAATAAACACAAAACCGTACAGCAATAAAACAAAATCAGAAACAAGACTTAAGAATAACTTAAACTTCGTTCAAGGTAAAATAAATAAGGAAAATGATCAAACTTTAATAAATAAATTAAAACAACTAAACTTTAATTTTAAGGTTAAACAAAACTAGCATCAAAATATGACAGTCATAACATAATTCAGACATCCACAAAACAAAACTAAAAACAATCTTAAAAAACACTAAAAACAAAACTAAGGGCTAAATGACAGACTGAACTGTGGTTCTGAAAGGGGTGGCTGAATAACAGACTGAACTGGTTGTCCGAATGACAGTCTGCACATTTAAAATAGTAAAAACTAACCTAAATGAACTAATCTTCCGTTGAAGCCATGCAGATGTAATTCTAATGCATCGAAATAGTAAATAAACCTATTTAACAGCAAATTAACCTTAAACTAATTCATGAACCAAAGGAATAATTCCATATTAAACTAATAAATAAACTGGGAATTAACTTGCATAAATTCAAAACAAGAAAGGAAGTAACAAAATTGAATCTATTATAAATTCATGAAAACAACTTATTCTATATTCTTGAAAACAAACACTGAAAGTAATGTTGGAAATGAAATAACTGGAAACAAAATGACTGAAAACAAATAATTGAAAGCAAATAACTAAAAGCAAGCTATGTGCGCATCTAACTAATTAACTTCGAAATAAAACTAAGTTAATGTATTACAGAAAACAAATAGAATTTTATCTACTATAATCTAATAGAAGCAAACTAGAAATTAAACTAGACTAGCTAAAACAGAAAAGAAACTTAGCTAAACAAAGAAAATGAACCTCTGGTTGATGAGGGGCCCTCTCAGCAATCATGGGTGATGCCTGGCTAACTTCTACTTAAACGTAATCTTCAACAATAATGCATATAGCTCTTTATTCAGATGGTAGAACAGAAATACAATGCTCAAGAGTAAATCACAACCAGAACTCTTCTCCTAACTCTGCTAACTGACTGATTGTCTAACTAACTTTTGCTCTCTCACAGAGGCTGTTATATATAATTATTTACAGAGATGAGCAAGTCGACCCTTTAGTGGTCGACTACTCTCTAAATTTAGTCAACTATAATGGCATTTAACTGATCACAGTCTATCGCATAAGCATCTCCCTTCTTCAGCGCGAACAGTCTTCAAAGGTGGCGCACAAGCTTCTCTTCAACGTGAATGATATGCAGGTGACTGATAGCAAACAGAGGATAGTGTAGTGGCGAATTTTCTAGGGCGTGAGTTGAATGCATCAGTCCAATGCATGGATGGTTGATGTGGTGGCGAGCAAAGAAGAACGCAGGCTGACAATTATCTAGAACATAGCTTCATCACCAGACGCGTGGATAATCATATCGTTTGAAGTTGTTTCACATTTTAAATGCCCGAAGTTCATTCTCAGAAGCGCGCAGTCTGATGTGCGATCTGGACAGAGAGCTTAACAGAATGCTGAGCCGTGAGATGGATACACTGGGCGTCGATCTAGGGCGAACAGAGTGTCTATTTGCTAGCCCGATTCAAAACTGGAATCTAAAGCAACACATTTCGACATCTAGCAAACCACCAACGAGTTTCATGCAACGGACCGAATGACGAGTTGAATGTCGAGCTAGACATGATGTGCAAAAAGCAGGTTGAATGTGTTTTGTGTATTAACTTGGCCCAAAAAGATTATAAAACCTACAAATAATTATACGAACTAATTAATACATCAAATGCGTTTTAATAATGTTATTTTTAATTAATAAAACCATAAAAATGATAATAATAAAATAATTTTATATAAACCTTAAATACACTCATACCTGAGGTTGAATAATGATCTGTGTGACATAAAACATACAAAAGATAATTAAATAAGTGTTTAAAGGAGTAATTTATCTGCCATAAATGGTAACAAATATAGGATCAACACTTGCTTCACCAATTCCTGTGATAGGATATTTGATAGTCATCTCCTAATGATACCTTCTGAAGAGAGTTATTATGTTCAGGTTTTGACAGAGTTTTCTTTTGTCCTATCATGTGCTTTGAAGCACCACTATCAACAAGCCATGTATGTTTTCCAAGTGTCACAGACCCAAAGAATGCAAAGAATAATACATACTCTTCTACATCTTCTTCTTTTGCTTGTTTTCTTCGCGGTCCTTCTTCCTCTTCTTCTTGATCTTAATCTTCAATTAGGTGTGCATGATGTCTTTAGTTATTGTTCCTCTTCTTGTATCCTTCTTTCTTAAATTGACAATTTCTGGCAATGTGTCATATCTTGTTACAATTGAAACATGAAAGTTGGAGTAGCTTTTTCTCTGATTGTTTCCTCATGTCCTTTGGAGAATCTTAGGAGGTTGAGACTCCTTGTGGCTTTCCTTCTTAAAGTTAGATTGAGTTCTTCCTCTCTTGGTATGGATGGCTAGGGCTTGATCATCTTATTTAAGTAGACCTTCTCTATTGGCTACTATAGCCTCCTCTTAGATGCAATCTTCCTATACAATGTCAAATTTCATGCTATCCTTTCTAGAACACATAGTCTGGATGAATGAATCCCAACGTCTAGTGAGACCATTGAGAGCAGTCATAACTAGCTCATCTTCATCAAGCGAGTCACCAATGGCTTCTAGTTTCTCCTTGAGCTGGGAGACCCTTGTGAAGTAGTCTTGGATGGATTCCCCTTGGCTCATCTTGGTACTCTTCAATTGAGATCTCAAATTCATATTTCAATTGATGTTCCTTCCTTCATACATTCTGGATAGGGAATCATACATCTCCTTCGGGGTCTCTTTAAATGACACTTTATGAATCGAGTAGTCTTTGATAGAGTCAACAATGATCTTCATTTCCCTAATTAGGTCCTAGTGCCTCTCCTTAGCTTCATCCTCTTCAAGTTCTGCAACTTCTCCTTTGATGTATTTGTCAAGATAATTCTCTCTAAGAATGAGGCTGATACTATATCTCCATGCTTAGAATTTCTCTATGCCTTCTAACTTTTCCTCAAGCTTACTGCTTGGGGCCATCTTATCCAAGAGGTCACTAAAAAATGTCATTTCTCAAAATGCAAAACTGACCTTACCAGGAGATGCACTTGACTGAGGCGAGTTGACTGGTACACTTGGTTTCCGGAGATTCCAAATCTTCACCTCTCGAAATAGACTTGCGAGATTCCGATCTATAGTTTTCTGGTCTAAAGCCAAACTAGGGTTTGACTTTCCCAAAAATTTGCCCACTCAAAAATTTCGATCCAGGGCTCAATAGATGCGCTCTAGGGAGGAACAAATTCTATGCAATCAGATCTCCAAAATTCCAAGTTTGATAAAAACCCTAATTTCTTGTCGAAGGGAGAATAGAGAGAGTTTCCACCTTGTGAAAGTTGTCATATTCAGGCTAGCTCTGATACCATGTTAAGATTCCATATGATAACATAGATATCATTAGTATTTAATTCAATTTTACAAGAATAGCATATGCAAGATCACTAAAAGGAACACAATCACAAGATAGACACAGATTTATCTTGGGGAACCCTCTAGGGGAAGAAAACCCAACAAAACGTCCTTTATATAGATGTATCAAAAGTACAAAGAAAAAACCTCAAACAGATGCTCATTATCCTTGCATATATGTCTGTCTCTCTCCTATGCACAATACACAAGTGAGTGAGTGTGTCCAAATGAGGAGCACACCTTTTCTATTTATACTTTATCTTCCATTTGACTTTTCCCTGACTAGGCCCACTCCAAACTTACTGGGTCAGCTTTACATTGGAGGACACAAAACAATATAATATTATTTTCTGGAGGGTTCTATTGACCCCACTTACAATAGAGGTTTTAACTCATGACTCTATGATGATCAAATACAATAATACCATCCTAACATACGACTAAAACATCTACGATAGATTACGTCAATAAAATATATTAGAATATTCTTCAAAGTTACAATATTTCTACAAATTTTGTCGACATACTAGATCCCATTCATATATTTAAAAATGTTTTATGTTCTTTGTGGACCCACATAACATCCCCTAAAATGACAAGTTGTCTTCGATGAGAGATCTTATTTCTTGAAATACTAAAAAGAAGCATTGACGAAGAAAATAAAATAAAGGAGAGGATGCCCTCTCTTTTTCATTTAAAAAAGGAAGATGTCTCGTGGATTTTGAAGAAATAAACTCTTAATTTGGAAAAGGAAGTTATAGTGAGTGTGAAGGTTCCTTCTTTATATGGGTATACTCTATGGCGTTGGTTCACAAAAGACGATATATTTAACAGGTTTGAAATCACATGCCCATCTCAACCTTCTAAGGGTTCATATTATGTTAGAAAAATGTTTTTTATTTTTTATATATATGTTTTTTTTTGTTGGCAAAGTGATGGAACCCCTAACTAGCAGGGTTTCCATTGGCTAAGTAACCATGAACCAAGGGCATCTAAGCTGTCAAAATCACCCGAGGATCACACCCGGCCTGGACCACACCAACCCTTAACATGGTTGGATTTTTTTTATATCCGACGATATTAGAAACGTCGACCTTTCAGCTTAGGGGGCGTCTTAACCATACCCCGCCACCAACTGTTCTACATCTCACAGATTTTTTACATATATGTTTTACCACACAAGTTAAATTGCAATTAATTGTTTGTGTTTGTTTTTTAGTGTCATTGTCCATTGTTCATGCATGGGTGTGTGAACCACAAATTTCCCGATGACTTACGACGTGTCATATATAGACTATATTCATTTGAATAGTGGATCACATCAAAGGATATTGGCATTGCTAGTATTCCCCAGTGGCGTCACGAGATTGTTGAGATTGTTTGTATGTTTGAGAAGGGGCTATCGACGAGTTCAATGGAATTGTAGGTTCAACTTCTAATTCACCTAATTTATGAAGTCGAGTCAGTCGAGGTGGTACCATGTCACTAGATATTCTTCTTAGATATGTACATGAAAAAATTGAACGGATTTTTTTGTCAAAGGGGAAAACCTAAGGGGTCTATGGCAGAGGGATACACAGTATATGAGTCATTCTATTATGCTAGTGAGTACATCATGCAAAACAACCATAGACTAGGTGAAGTAATTTGGGATGATGAACGTGGTGAGGACAAAAGGGAATGAGAAGTACTGGAAACGAATAGAAAAAGGAACATGATAAAGAGCAAGTCACTTATCTTTTGATATTCACATTTCCACATAGTAACTATTCACAACAAAACTCAAAATCTATATTTGATCCCATATGTATTGGATGTTGTTTTGTTTCCTTGAATACAACAACAAATTTAAAAATTGATGCAATTAATAAATTCATTCATTAACATGCAGAGGAAACACAACTGTGGTTTGCATTGTATGAACAGAAGAGGAAGAAATGGGACATTGACAAAAAAAAAAATCGATCAGTTGCGCAATAGAAGCATGCCTTTTCCAGATCATTTAAAAGAAAATATGTCAATGATTTGTCCCAATAGATGGGTTGACGAACAAGTTAAAGAGAAATATAGTGCATCTAGTCATTACTCACTTGAAGAGGATGCACTAAACATTCAGATTGAATGCAACAACTCAGTAATAATATATTTATGTACATTATTAACTTTATAATGCAAATTTTAACTATAACAGATATGTTTATTAAATTAATGGTTGGGTTATTAGACATATTTCACCATCATTTGTTAACATTTTTTATAGGTGAATTCATTCCCATCTATGTGGCCTCATGGATGTCATTTTCACATTGAACATGTTGATGATGGATGTATTACACAAGGCTATAGAGTGGAAGTCCAGTTCGACCAATCTGGCCTTGCTATCCACTATCCACTATAATCAAAACGTGATAGGAGGGATGTTGGGTTATTTCAGAAAGATACAAAAGATTATTCAAATGGACTTATCATATTTCCAATGTGTTATTTTTAGGTGCAAGTGGTGGGACACATTCAACAACAATTATTTAAAGGAAGATCGTGATTGTGGGTTGATATGTATCAACTCTAGAGAGATGTGGGATGAAAGTATGGAGCTTTATGTTTTCCCAAAACACTGGAACCAAGTGTTCTTTCACTTAGATGTGTTGAATAGAGATTGGTGGTTCATATTAAGATACAACCTTGGATCTAAACATGTTTATGAAAACAACATTTCTATCATTCCAACTGAGGAATATAATGAGAGTGATGACAATGAATAGTGTATCTACATGTTGTATTTCATCATTTACAGATTAAGATATATTTGTGTTATTGTTATCAGGAAGGGTCTAATAATATTGTTTATTGTCACCCTTTTGCAATTTATCTTTGTCCAAAGAACTGAGGAAAGAGGCAAAACCACATGGAGAAAATCCTCGCTCAAGGAAGGACATGAAAGGTAAACAAAAAATGTCGAACTATTGTTGATGTTTCTCCAAACTAAATGCTGATGTCTAGAGGAATATTCATCTTAGGAAGAAGAAAAATCTTCTTACCTAGATAAGAAAATTTAAACAGTCACAGGATGGAAACTGGGACCATGTAGAATAACTGATATCCAATGATGTGTAAGCACGACTGAAAGCTTAGCTCCGAGATGATGTGATGACTTGAAATTCGAACTGGTACAAATGAAATCAGCTCGAGATATGTGAAATAAGTGTCCAAGCGAAAGCATAAGATCTCCAACTTCATTTACACTGAGAGGAGGTGTGCAAGTTATCATGTAGGAAAAAGGAGAAGGCTTAGGATTAGAGAGTGTGAATGCATAGACTCCATAGATTGATCTAGCTTCCAAGTTATCCAAAGGAACACATAATAGCACATCAATAGACTCATGAGAAGAAAATATATCATCTTCTAGTACATAAACTGATCAAGAATCCTCTATGGTAGAAGTATGTAAATAGGAAAGATATCAATGTTCAAAATATTTAGGGAGGATATGAGAATCAGTGCCAAGAACAAAGGAGGAGTTGCAAAATCACATGGGATCAAGTATGATGAGTAGTATGACAAAAATAGGACTTGATCTAGCTAAGCATGCATCCAAGAAGACACTGAGTTCCACACCATCAAGGAGACAGGTACGCACAAAGTGTGAAAGGTCAGGCATATGGATCTCAAAATCCATGATAGAAGACATAGAGAACACTGAATGTGTGAGAGAATAATCAATAATGGCAATGGCAACGCCATTAGTAACTTCTTCTTCATTATTAGCATCATAAGAAGATGAATCAATATATTTAACTTCAAGAGTTACAAAAAAAGGTGGCTCTTCAATATTTGCTTCTTGATAGAAATATGAAACATTTGAATCAATGAGAATGGTAGCAACATGAACTGTATGAAGGACTTTTTCATCATAAACAGCTTCATCACAGACTTTAAAGGTTGAGATATCTTGAAAAATAGAAACCACTGAGATTCTATATGTGCTCTCCAAATTGCTAGAATGATCCTTATTGTGCTTTCCCAAATCTATATCCAATTTTATCTAGAAATCCTTGAGGTAGTCAGCATAATCAACAAGGTAGTGCATGCTTGGAGAAATAGATAGACACATGGCTCCAAATGCTCTATCAAATTCATTCAACCAACCATGTAGCTCTTCATAAGACACTTTACCATATACAATAGAAACATCATAGAGAACTTGTCTCTTTAGAGATGAAATCATCTTCAATTTCCATTTTGAATAAATTCAGGATGGAGTAAGAAGAGGAACTGAGACTCTCGAATCCGTTTCGGAAGTTGTACCTGCAAAATAATATTGCAAATATGAAAAAGGAGTATTAATTAATGAGATCTCAAAGCTTTGATGTCATGTAGAGATTTGATATCCTACGCTCTGATACCATGTCAAAATTCTAAATCCTTGATGGCAACAAGAATTCTATAAACAAGCTAAGGATATAGGCACACAACTAACCTCATAGAGAAATGCAGAGAATTAGCATAAGGAGAAAAGAAGAATGATTAACACACAATAAGAAGTGATAAATGAATGATAATTGATTCATTAATGATTGATATTATTACATAGGTATTACATCCTTATAAAGGATAATAGAGTTGCTAGGATACAACTCATGCTAGCTCATAAAGCAGGCTTATTAAATATGATAAACCCCCATA
The DNA here is from genome assembly GCA_001517045.1 of Pseudotsuga menziesii. Taxonomy (NCBI): domain Eukaryota; kingdom Viridiplantae; phylum Streptophyta; class Pinopsida; order Pinales; family Pinaceae; genus Pseudotsuga; species Pseudotsuga menziesii. Next base: position 1,177,567 of record LPNX010533545.1, on the reverse strand, counting down.
GATGACTAGAGAAGTTCCATAATCAGAACAAGAGCTCATGAATCAACTAAGGCATGAGAGTGATGATGTGTAAAGGAAAACAGTTCTAATCATGGAATATGGAGAGAAAATCATGGAGGATGAGTTCGCCATAAAAGATAGTAGTTTCCTAATTGACTAGCATTACCTTATCCACTGAAAAGAAGGAATAAACAGTTTAAAGGAAAAATCTACAGGAAGGCGCATACCTATACAAAGAATATGCAACATACAAAGAATACGAGTGTATGAAAGCACCTTGGTATCAGTTGTGGATGGTAGCATACCTATACAACTAATCCACAGGGGCATTCCTCAATATCATTTGCGTCTAAGTCTCAATCTAAGTAATTACATGATTAATCCCACAATATATATTGAAAAAAGAAGGAAGATAGTGGTTCTCCCTTGGTTTTTGGTGGAATTTCGGCAACACATCATTGATGTGGAATCTAGATGTATGATAGGATGAAAAAGGTGACTATGAAAGATGCATTTATAGGAAATATGGGATACAATTGAAATTTGGTTTCAGTGTGAATAATCCCCATTCCATTGATGATTTAGAGAATTAAGTTTGAACTCATTAGACCAAATCAATAGATTTTCTCGACCCTAATGGTTAGCTTTTTCCACTTTTATCCAATCTTTCGTCTTAAGAAGCATAGAATCATATCTCAAGACTAAATTATGACCTTTTGAATAAGCTTGTGGACATCAAGAGAATGTGAGGAACCCAGTCATGGACTTCGAGGAAAAAGGCACAACCTATTTGATATGGTCATTTCTATCAATGATAATGTATAATGATGATGGAACTCATGACAAGCTAGGTGAGCAAAATTATTTTGTTAACATCATCCACGACTTCTAGCCATTTTGCTACTTATGATACTAAAACTATTTATCTTAAATGCATCATTATACAGTTTGTGATATTGGCTTTAGAGCCCATTTTATGGGTAGACCCAATTTGGTCATTTCGACTCTAGAACCTTCCAAAGCTTGTTTGAGGCCTTCAAGGAATGTCTTTTGGGTCAAAACTTTACAGTCTTAGCTCAAAACCTCTCGAAATTGTTCTACACATCCATATTTTTCAAATGACGTAAAACCACCTTGATTGAAGTTCGTATGAGGAAGTTATGCCTCCCACATGTTGACATATCTTATTAACCAGCATGGTACCAATGGATGCCGTGTCAACTTCGATTATGCACACATATGGAGCTAGTCACATGTGGAATTCTAAGTAGATTCTAGAGGGTCCAAAACCCTAAGATTAATTTGGGATTGAGGCATCCAAAAACCCCAATTCTAGATGAATATTAGGCTATGTTAAATTATGGCTTGCCAAGAAAAGAAAGGGTTCCATTATTTATGGCATTGATTATTTATCCATGGTTGAGTAAACCATCTTGGAGTGGAATATTATAGCATAATAGAGGAAGTATAATATCTTGTAGTAGGCACTTAGGTAATAGTATCCATGGCAATTGCAAAGTGAGTAAGCTTTCTTTGTACTTATTTGTACTCACCTTCTATCTAGAACTTTCCCATATGGAGTTTTTCGAGGGTATATGTAAAATATTTACAACCTGCTCAACAATCTATTCAAGCCCAAAAATCAACTCTATAATTTGATGTCTCTTTGTCTATACATGGACTTCTTAGCTAGGATTTCAACAACAACCATTATTATGATTATTGTTTTCATTAGATGGCATTATTACTTCTCTAACCCTTCATCTTTCTTATACAACACTTCATGTCCTTTCTATCTCTTCAAATTCTGAAGATATTTTTGGTGCAGATTCCACTATCTCATGTACATGTAGTGCTCCTCTTGACTTTACCCTTTGTCGATCATCCTTATTTGTATTGCATGCACCTAATCCATAACTTTGATTCCTATTTTATGTCATATTCTCTCATATGGTGCATGTTCCTTTCATGTGTGCTAACTAGGCATTCTTTTTGTCATGCAATTATCCTTGTTCCATCCTTTTGCACTCTTAGTATTGTTCGCATCCTAAGAACTTTTTTCTTAGTCTCTCATGCTAATCAATCGTGTGTACCTCTATATCACTCTTGCTTAAATCATCCTCAACTATAGCATGATCATTTGTGTTGCACTGTCGTATATTCCAAATGCTTGATGAGCCAACAAAATCAATTTCTCGAAAGAATCTATGGCACTAAAGCTATCTTTGTCTCCACATGCATAATCACCTTCTACATAGCATAAATGTAAGTGTGGCTAGGATCCCCTACGCCATGTGTCCTAATGCATCCATCCCAAGAAGCACCAGAGCACTCACTTAGGGAAACCATGCCCAACATGACTCTGAACTTCTATCCATCAAGCAATACTGAGCAAAGTCACTAAGCCAATACTCCTTGAAATGAAAACCAGTAAGACCTGCCAAGACCAGACCAAGTGTCTTAAGCCCCACTAGACCAACATTTTAAAATAAGAAAGCACAACCTCGACCTTTACAATGGAAAAATACCCATTTACTCTGGTATATCATGAAGGGCATGCTACAAACAATCTAGGGCATAACAGTTGGCTCCAACTGTGGGGCATCTTCTCTTCTCGGGAGTGTATGAGAGCCCCTAGAATCTATCAGAACCTGTAGACCTATACACATATCTAACAACTTTGCCAAATTCATCAAAGACAAACACTTCCGTCCTGCCTTCAAATCAAAATGAAATGCAATAAACATCAAGTGCAATGCATGCGTAATAGTAAATGATGAGATCAAAATGTACAAGTGCGAGATTATTGACCCTACCTATTCTAATTATGATAACATGAATTATTCGTTAAGTGATATCATACGACCAATAAAGCCACCTTCGCATGTCATTCACGTCGAGATTTCTTCCATTGCCTTTGGTGATAGTCCAAGCCAAAACCACGACAACGATGAACTGAGTAAGATGTTATTTCATTCATCAAGATGTAATTGCAATGATAGAAGAGATCTTAGACCTGAATGCCTTAAAAGACTTTCCAAGATGAAGGGCCCCTTTCACAAGCCCCCTCTATCAAAAATTGGACAAGGCTCACGTACAAACCATCATTGTCATAGACCTACTTATCGATCTCGGTTTGTTGCCCCAAATAACCATGAAAGCCATCCAAGAAGACTGCATCATGAAGCAGAGAAAATCCTACCGTGTTGTTCATAAGCATGTGTATATGTTTGTTGTCATTACGTTGATAGGCCTTAATATCTTAGAATTATGAGGTGGACTACCATCTAGACCTTTTCATCTGTCGACGAGGATGAGACAACTGTCATGTCTAGATTGATTCTATGTCAGTCGTTTGAAATTCGAAATAAACATTTACAAAAAAAAGAATATAAAAATCATGGGTAGCTAATGAATGAATAACTAGTAGTGGATGCAAGGATAACTGGTAGTTGATGAATGGATAATCAACAGCTCATGGCAAATAAGTAGAAAATTGTGAGAGATAAAAAAGAATATAAAAAATAACCAATGGTTGATAAATGGATAACTCGTAGTTGATACATGAATGCATAAATAACGTATAACGGGGTGGGCCAGTAGTTGACCCATAAATGACATTTAATTTCAAGGTAATTTATATACGATCCATGTGCATTAACCAACCACAAATTAAGTGGTTGTGGTAGTTAAAATCTTGTAAATATTTAGAGTTGAACCATGAGATGAAGCTCTAAAAACTACTTAATTTTTTCTTGAATATAGTTTAGGATGGCCTTGAGGGGTAAAAATTGCGAGGTGTTATTTTTTAGTGACTTTAACAAAAATTTGCAGAAATATTCATTAAATATTTCAATTACTAATGGTCCATTAAATTGCTAATGACTAGGCATCGTGATTTCGAATTGCTAAAACAATGTTGATTTCATTAATGGTTATTTCAATTGCTAATGACAATAGCACGCAGCTCATATATGCTTAGTGGCACGCCCTTTACCTAACTACTTAATTTTTTCTTAAGTATAGTTTAGGATGGCCTTGAGGGGTAAAAATTGCGAGGTGTGATTTTTTTAGTGACTTTTTAACAAAAATTTGCAGAAATATTCATTAAATATTTCAATTACTAATGGTCCATTAAATTGCTAATGACCAGGCATTGTGATTTCGATTGCCTAAACAATGTTGATTTCATTAATGGTTATTTCAATTGCTTATGACAATAGCACGCAGTTCATATATGCTTAGTGGCACGCCCTTTACCTAACAATTGGGATTACGTATAATGCTTAAATAGCACTCTTAATGGCAGGCACTTCGGAGTGGTTGAAATGGATGAGGGCACCTAAGAAGGCAAGGGTGGAAAGGGGGATCGAACGCTACTGCAGACATGAGGTGTGTGATTTCAAATGCACTGGTCATGGGAGTAAAAACAAGGTCAACAATGAGCATGGCTATAGAACATTGGTGAGGGGGGCAATATTTTGAAATTTGGACCGAATGCACGGAATGGCAAACGAAAGAGGCCTCGAAGAGAGGCAAACCTTTATAACACTGAAGGGAGAATGTTGGTCATTGTGGGAATGGCCTTGGAGAAAGGGGAGGCGATAGTGATGTGCGAGGGAGAATAGGTGTGTGTTGTGGGAATTATTTATGACGATCTCAAAGGCGTGTTTAATATGTATTAAGAACCCTAAATCCTTCGCGCCTGTGTGTATGTAAATCAAGCAGAGATAGGTAAAAAACTAAGTAGAAAAAGTTTGTATGTGAGAAGATTGACCATTCATACAGTTGGTAACAGACCATGCAGAGAGGGAGGGCACTATGTCCAAAGCGGCAAAACTTGACAACATAAGATGTAAAAAGTTCTAAACTGGTTGTTGAAACGTCTGACATGTTGAGAGCAAACGAGAAACACACAGCATGTAAAGGGATGAGGCTGTAAAATAAAATTAAAAAAGAAGTGTCCGATGTGCAAATATGGGAAAAGGAGTTATACCCATGAGAGAACTAGCAAGGTGAGTTACTTGTCCACTGAGAAATAAATTACTATGCATTAAACGACGTGTTGGAGCGGAGTGGGTAGAATTATACAGAGCAATGCATCCAAAACCCAAGTGTAAGACTAAATTTAGAAAATTCAGTTTTACATTGTCCATATGAAGAGACGGGTTCTTGGCAGCCGTTTCTTTTTTCTCCTACTCCGATGGACAGGTGGAGAATAAGTGTCATGGGGAAACCGGTCCTCTCTCTGCCTATAAATGATCCTTTCAGAATACCCATCAGATAAGCTGAAGGAACGCATTGGTGCAGGGCAAGAGAGAGAAACCGTTTTTCTGTTCTGTGCTGGGATCAAGTTTCTTCAATACGTTGCAGGTGCAGAGGTGTCTGGATTCAGTCTGAAGCTGCACAGATGGAGCAAGGTATTAGAAAAATCTACACATATTCCAAGATCAGAAAAATCTAGGTTCAAGAGAATCCCATCTTTTACTAATCTAAGTAACCTTTCTCTGAAAATATGTCCCAGCCTTTTATGCCACAAGTATGAGGAATTTTCATTCGTGAGACTACGTTTAATACCAATATTATGATGCAAGGTAAGAATAGTTTCAGCAAATTGATTATCAAGTTTTAATTTGTATAAACCATCAGAAAGAATGCCCGAACTAACAAAAGGNATCAAACTTCATGGTGGTAAGCTTAGCCATTAGTGTCCCAGCAAGAGATTTGTTTGCAGTTTTGAAACGCTCTTCCACAGATTTCAGGAATTCTTTAGCATTCTCAAAATTACAGGAGTAACCATCGATGTCAAGTCTAGACAAGGAAATTAAATTTCTGGAAATAGAAGGAACATAAAGAGTCTGAGACAAATCCAAATGATAACCAGAATCTAGAAATAAACGATAAGTCCCAATGGCTTCAACTTGAGCTTTAGCCCGATTTCCCATGAATAGAAAATTCTGACTTGGATTTGTGGTTTGGGTTGTAAGGAATCCCTGCATGGTATTAGAAACATGAGTAGTAGCCCCAGAGTCAATCCACCAAGTATTAGAAAGAACTTCAGTTAGGTTTGATTCGAAACAAACAGAAATGAAATTCATACCTTTCTTTTCGTACCATTCCTTACGTTTCAGACAGTCTTTCTGATAGTGTCCCGACTTTTTACAGAAGTGACACTTATCACTGTTCCTTTTCTTCTGATAAGCCTGAGAACCTTGATTAGGCTCATGTGCCTTGGATGGTGTTCGTTTCATGCCCTTTCTAGGCCTTTTCCCCTTCCTTTCGGCTCCTTGAGTGATGAAATGAACTGAATTTTGTCCATGTTGCTTAAGTCTTGCCTCTTCTTGATTGAGCATACTGGCCAACTCATTCACATTCCACTTATCCTTAATAGTGTTATAGTGAATCTGAAATGGCCCATACTGAGGAGGCAAGGAGTTTAAAATGAATTGCACAAGAAATAATTCATCCACATTCATCTCAAGAGTCTTTAATTGAGCAGCCAAGTTTGTCATTTCAAGGACATGCTCATGCATTCCACGCGTACCATCAAACTTCATGGTGGTAAGCTTAGCCATTAGTGTCCCAGCAAGAGATTTGTTTGCAGTTTTGAAACGCTCTTCCACAGATTTCAGGAATTCTTTAGCATTCTCAATGGTAGGAAGAGTTGATTTAATGT
>LPNX010533545.1:1127372-1170242 GCA_001517045.1 Pseudotsuga menziesii | reverse complement strand
ATCCTATTCCAATTAAATAGTCTTTCAAAAATTGGTGCACCTTTGAGCCAACCTAATATTCTTGTGACTAAATAATTGCGATTTGCAGAGTCATTCTTAATACCAAGGGAAACAAGTATTAAATTTTTGATAATTTGACTTAACATCTATGAGTCTTTCCGGTTGGACCACTTTGGTGGTTGCCAAACCGTATCTTAATATAGACCTTAAATCAATGTAACCATTCTGCATATTGATTCAACAATAATGTGTTTAAATAGAGTTCTGTCATCATTCACTATGGCAAAAGAAAGCATTTTAATGTGACAGAGTAACAGTATAAAAAAAAACCCAGAAATTTATACAATGATTTATATTCTCTGCATACCTCTATGCCAGAATGCATAGATAAACTATAGAATATAATATTGTTCACTACAAGCAAACAAACATTGAACAATCTCATTATGCAAGTACAATAACCATAGGTTAAACTTTGTCTTTGTTGAAATACAAGATATGCATATTACTGTTAAATATATTCAGCTCTATGTTTGTTATCAGTCTATAATGTTATCATTATGTGTTCTTCTGACTGTTTCAAATTTCATTTCTGAACAATTGTGTACTATATTCATGTGGCCACATATGTTATAGTTGAAACTTGATATGATCAAACACAGATAATCAACTATGGCATGCCAGAGACAGTCATGAAAAGAGAGAGTCTTGCAGACAATGTTGCTGGATAGTGAAACTACAAGCTGCCAACCCTGGCAGCTCAAAAAATCCAGTGGAACCTTACAAAATATCAATACTAAACAGATATTTAAGCTCTTCAAACCAAAACCCAATTTGAAAAACATGAACTCGCAACTCAGCATCGTATCCAATTAAAACATAACCCAACAGAACCGAAACCTCACTCTAACAACGAGAGAAAGCTGGAAAAAACAACTCAGCGACCCAAGCTTTTGCGTACTGAGACCTCGGCATACCAAAAAAAAAATCAGATACACTAAAATCGAGGCCATGATGAACAAAAATCCCGGCATATCCACAAGACAGCATAAATTTACTCTCCCAAAAATGGAGAAGAACGCATTAGAGTGGAGCAAAATTCAACATACATACCACTAAGACTTGCAATCATTATGGACATCTCGTAGATAGAAATCACAAGTTAAAGAAAGCCTATAAGGCATGACACCAAAACTGTAAGGGATTATTAATATAAAAATGGTACACGAATGAACAAAAATGCTATCAAAACAAACTTATAACGTTTTATCAGAAATGACGATGCCTTGTAGACCACCTCTGTGCATAAAAGCGAGTTACAACAAGTGGAAAAATGAGAGAATGAAGGTTCGAGTTGTAAACAGACTAGAGGGTTTATCTTTAAGACGGATCACATTCGATCGAAAGGAAAGTTTAAAACAAGGCTCTGATACCATTGTAAACAATAAAGGATCTGAAAACTTTCCGTTCATTAGCAACAAATAAACAGCGGAATATAAACAGCTATGGTTCGTAATACCTTGGTCCATCTGTGCAGCTTCAGACTGAATCCAGACGCCTCTACACCTGCAACGTATTGAAGAAACTTGATCCCAGCACAGAACAGAAAAACGGTTTCTCTCTCTTGCCCTGCACCAATGCGTTCCTTCAGCTTTTCTGATGGGTATTCTGAAAGGATCATTTATAGGCAGAGAGAGGACCGGTTTCTCCATGACACTTATTCTCCACCTGTCCATCGGAGTAAGAGAAAAAGAAACGGCTGCCAAGAACCCGTCTCTTCATATGGACAACGTAAAACTGAATTTTCTAAATTTAGTCTTACACCAAGCTGAGAACCTATAGGGATTAATGAAATGGGGATAACCAACAAATAACCTAAAACAATGCTTTAAGGATTGATAGTACCAATACAAAATTATGCTTGCCACATACCTAAGAATAGAAATATGTTTGGCAAGCTGTAGAGAAAGAATGCGTGAGCCGAGAGAGCCAAAAATTGAAACATTTTGGCTGGTGCGCAAGTGTTGCGTAGCAAGAATTTTTTTTTTTTATATGAAAAGATCCAATCGAGTGATGGAAAGAAACCAACGAAGAACATCGTCGAGGATGATACCAGTTAATACGTTCCAACCATTTCAACGTTGTAAGAAAGACGATATCAAATCATCTTAAAAGAAATAGACAGAATTATCTAGCAAATACAAACCATTTATTTGGGATTTTTTTTATATATTAGTATAGTACCATTTTAAAAGTATTTATCAAACAGTTAGAAACATCAATATCATTTACTGAAAAATGTTGATGTTGAGGAAGTTTGTAATTTTATTTTTATATAATTTTAAATATTTTAAATAACAAATATGTTATTTTTTATAATATTTTATTTTTTAAAATAAACATGTTCAACTTTAGGATGAGCACAAAAAAAATTACACATCTTCCATTACTAAGATCTAAGATTAAAAGTAGTTGAAAGATCCAAAAGATTAAATAACCACAACACTTACCCTGTGTAGTGTCAAGGGCAGCAATATGGATAACAAAAAAAATGCCACATTATTTCAAGGTTTTCGTTTGTTGCTGCAGATTTTCCAAAAAAAATAAACATTGAAGATCTAGAACTCCCTCCAAAATTGAAGACAACATCAACCCCAAATCACCCTGAAATTGACAAAATTCGGAATCTGGGGTGTTTTTTCTGAAGGAAAAAGTCAGGCAAGTCAAATTCGGAACATCAACCCCAAATCACCCTGAAATTGACAAAATTCGGAATCTGGGGTGTTTTTTCTGATGGAAAAAGTCAGGCAAGTCAAGGCCCCATGTGGTGCTGGACGGGTGTTAAATGTATCTGTCAACTTCAATATAGGTTTATCACATTCAACATAGGATTAGGAACAGACACAAACAACTAGAATTAAATCTGTTGAAAATTGCATCTGAAAATGGGTCACCAAACTGCATTTTTTGGAGATTCAGATTTAGCAATTGAAAGGGTAAAACGTTCTCCCAAGCTTCGAAACATCTCGCTGAAGACCAGGTCTTAGGATTTAGCTGTAGTTTATCTCTTTAAAGAAAGTTGGTTTTCTCATGGTTGTCAAAACAGAATGCAGATGGGTTGTCACAGGTTGAGCACGCTGCATAAGTTTAAGGGCAGTAACCCCATACCCTGAGATTTAATTTTTATTTATCTATTCCCTTTTTTTATATTTTCAGTTGATTATCTCCCTAGTCCACTAGTTAGTTAGTAGTTGATTTAGTCTTCTTAATTTAGTCTATTTCAGTCTATTTGACCTTATCAAGTTAGTTATAGAATTTATGTTGATAGTTTTTCATTTGATCATATCAACCAACTGCAATGTATTAGCTTATCTAAAAATGTTTGCAAATAATAGTGAGAAGGGAATGAATATTCCCAAACTGTGTTCTGTCTTTTTTGCTGCTTTTGTTAACTTTGCTTTTGTTAACTTTATCATGAGTATCATGCTTTTGTTAACTTTATCATGATTATCATGATGTAAGAGCCAATCAGATCCAAGTTCCATGAGTTTACTTCGGTAATCCTTTTCAAAAGAGTGGAAAGCACATATATCCGACATCTGATCTATTGGAGTTCTTTGGACGAGACGATCGAAAGCACATCGGCGTGAAGCTTCTTCAGAGTGAATAACAGTTGCTCTTTGGACGAGACGATCGAAAGCACATCGTCGTGAAGCTTCTTCACAGAGATAATAACAGTTGCACAGCCGCGTAAATCATTTTTTTACCTTTGTTGGGGGACAATGTCGCGCCCTGCCCATTCGGGAACTGCGACAGTGTCTAAAGTGTTGCAACAGTCCTTCAAGTGAACAGCGACACCGTCTCTCTACTTACACATCTTCCGATTGTCGCACTGTCCTACCTTTCGAAGCTGCGACATTGTGAAAAAGTACCAGATCTAGCATCAAATCTCCAGATTCAGTTTCAATATCAACTCCAGTCTGATCGTGTGAAGAGATTCAAGCAAATGGCTTCTACCAGCTCAAATTTGAAGCAAATGCCTGCTCCAATGTTGACCGGCACCAACTATGAATTCTGAATTCTAGTCAATCTATGAATTTTGAATACTAGTCAATCAAGATGTAGACGTCTCTCCAACATAATAAATTTTGGGACATGGTTGAAAACGCGCTTACAGAATCGGATATATCCTTTCTGACCACTATGACTAATAATGCCCAGAAGAAACAGAGAGATCCTACTGCAAAATGGTTGAACAAGAGTTGCATCGAGGAGTCTATTTTCCTGCGGATTTCGGGAACCACCAGCGCAGCGCACATCATGCTTGGAATCTTCTCGCATCCACATACAAGGCACTAACAGAGTCAAAACGATAAGACTCAAAGTCTTCGAATACCGTTTGAAAATCTAAAACCTTAAAGAAATTGAAACAATATATTTGTATGACTCGAGTTTCTCGACAATTGTGAATCAATTCCAATCTTATGGCGGTCATAAAACAAAAGATTGTTATACAAAAGATTCTCAGATGTCTCATCAACAAGTTTGCCATAGTCGTTATTGCCATAGAAGAATCTAAAGATTTATCTGAGTACACTCTAGAAGAGTTAACATGTTCCCTTTGTTACATGAAGCTCGACTCAACTATGAAGGAGTCCTTAATAAATGCCTTCAGCACTTAGGCTTCGCTCAGGAGCTAGAGGAAGAGCCAGAAGTTCTCATCATATAGAGCACAAAAGCACTCATGAACAATTAGACCACTCAGATCATTTGCACAACTTTTAAAGTCACTCAGATCACTTGCACAACTTTTAAAGTCAAAGGAGGAGAGGCAAGAGATGGACCAATAAGTCCAACATTCACTGCAACTATTGCAAAAAGTATAGCTATTATAAACGAGAATGTAGAAAGAAGCAAGCAAACCAAAACAGTGGAAGATCCCATGTTTCCAACGTTTAAAAAGGTTCATCAAAAATCATGTTCTTTTCATATCAAGCGACTAAAGAAAATTATCACTCAGATCTATGGTTGTTGAACAGTGGCTACAACAATCACATGACATGTAACAATTGGTTATTTTCTAACTTGGATTCTTCTGTCATCACAGAAATCAGAAATCAAGTTAGGTGATCATTTTCAAGTTCCAGCTCAAGGAAAAGGCATTGGTCCTGTTCTTATTAAACATAACCAGAAAGAAGTTTATACAAGATGTATTCTATGTTCTAAATCTGAAAGTCAATCTGATCAGTGTGGGTCAACTAATTCAAAATAAGTATGATGTTAGGTTTTTCGACACTTAATGTGTTATCTATAATAAAGACCTTAATAGAAGACTCTTAGACGAAGTAGAATAAGATATTCTCTCTCAGTCTCAGAAGTGCTAACCAGTAATAGTCATATACACCTATTGTCTCTAGTCAAGATCGAACCTGGTTGTGGCACTGTAGGTATGGTCATCTACCTTTCAAAAGTCTCAATATTCTGCAAAAATAGTCCATGGTCAAGGGGTTACCAATCATGAACGAACAATCCAGTTCTTGTGAAGATTGTATCTTAGGTAAACATCAAAGGGAAAGCTTCCCCACTTCCTCATCTCGAGGCAAAGAACACATTGAGCTAACTCATACAGATCTTTGTGAACCCATGCAAACCCAATCCATTGGAGGTAGCTTTTATTTTCTGAAATTTATTGATGAATTTAGCAAAAAAGTCTTAATCTACTTTCTCAAGCACAAATCAAACACCTTCTCTAAGTTTAAAGTAATCAATGCCTTGATTGAAAGCAGTCTGGAAAATTCCTAAAAGTACTCAAGTTAGATGGTGGAAGTGAATATGATTCACATGATTTCACAGAGTAAGGCATCCAACCGAAGTTCACTACCCGATACACTCCACTGCAGAAAGGAGTTATTGAACAAAAGAACCGGACCATCAATGAACATGGTCCAAAGCATACAATTATATAAGAAGTTGTCAGATGATTATTAGGTTGAAGTTGTTGCATATTCAGTTTACTTACTGAACAGATCTCCTACCGTGAGTGTCAAAGACAAGATTCCTAAAGAAGCTTAGAGTGACACCAAGAGTTGTGTCTCACATCTCAGAGTTTTTTGGTTGTGTAGCATTTGCACATGTTTCTAGAGAATTAATGAAAAAACTGGATAAAAGGAGTGAGATATGCATTCACTGGTTACAGTGAACAGCATAAAGCTTATAAGTTGTACAACCCCATCACCAAAAAGGTTGTGGTGAGCAGGGATGTTAAATTCCTAGAAGATAAATACTGAAGGCATCCTTAGAATACTTCAGGAGAAGGAACGTTTGAACCTGCCAGATCCTCCACTCAGGCAGCGAAGATTGGAGGCACAGCAACAGGAAGAACTCCCAACAGACAATTCTTCTTCCAGTCGTGATACAGCTTCCTCATCACAGAATCAAGAAACCATTCTTCCAGTCGTGATACAGCTTCCTCATCACAGAATCAAGAAACCAGCAGTTTGAGAGAGATATATGAGCGGAATCCCACTATTGATGAGCAGATTCCGTATGCTCTATTTTCCTTTCATCCCATATCTTTCGAGAAAGCAGTCAAAGATGCACATTGGTTACCAGCAACGAATGAAGAAATTCATGCTATAGATAGAAATAAAACTTGGGATCTTATTGATCTCCCAGCAGACAAAACCAATATTGGTGGTAATACATCTATAAGACCAAACTAAATGAAAGGGCAGAGATAGAAAAGCAAAACTCCAGGTTGGTTGCCAAGGGATTTGCTCACCAACATGGTGCAGACTATGATGAAACTTTTGCTCCAGTAGTAAGGTTGGACACTATCAGAGTTGTACTAGCAATTGCAGCTCAACATAAATGGCCTGTTTATCAAATGGATGTGAAATCAACCTTTCTCAATGGCATACTTGAATAAGAAGTCTATGTAGACCACCACCTAGATATGTTGTTAAGGGTTGAGAACACAAAGTGTATAAAGCTGAAAAAGACCTCGTATGGTCTAAAACAAGCTCCCCGAGCTTGGTAAAATGGGATTGATTCCTAGCTCATCAATAATGGGTTCAGCAAGAGTAGTAATGAGCCCACTCTGTATGCCAAAACAGATCAACAAGGTAACATTCTGATTGTACGTCTTCATGTTGATAATATGATTTATACTGGTAATTTGATGTTAGAAGAATTTAAGGCAGTCATGAAAAAAGGAATTTTAAATCACTGATCTAGACCTTATGAGGTACTTCCTTCGTCTGGAAGTTAACCAAAGTTAATAAGGCATCTTCAATTGTCAGCATAAGTCAGCTACAAACATTTTTGCAGACATTCTGAATGGATAAATGCAAACCAGCAGAAACCCACATTGCTACAAGCACCAAATTAAGTATGCAAGATGATGGACGAGCAGTGAACTCTACATTTTATAAAAGAATGGTAGGCAATTTAATGTGTTTGACTACAACTAGACCTGATTTGATGTATGTCGTCAGCTTAATTTCCAGGTTTATGGAGCCTCCGAAAGACTCTCACTTGAAAGTTGGAAAAAGAAGTTTGAGATATATTGCAAGTACAATTGGGTATGGCCTTATATACACTCATTCAACACACAGTACTCTCACAGGGTACACTGATGGTGATCTTGCAAGCAGTATTGATGACATGAAAAGCACATCTGGTTATGCTTTTCATTTGGGTACCAATCTGATATCATGGGCCTCTCAAAAACAGCCCATTGTCAACATATACTCTGCAAAACCAGAGTATCTAGCAACTACTACCGCAGCATGCCACGCACTTTGGCTAAGAATACTTTCAGAGGATATGGGACACAGAAAAATATCCAACTCCTATTTTTTGTGACAATAGCTCTGCAAAAAGGAAAACCTATTAACACTTACTATCACTTACTTTATATTTTGTGGCTCCAAGGAGCAATTCGCTTATAAGTTCACCAAACCATTAGGAACACTTGCATTTAAGTTTCAGACACAGTACTTAGGCATTGACAGTGCTGAGAATATTGTTGCAATTAAGATTAAGGAGGGGTGTTAGAGGATGTAATCTCCCTAGTCATCCACTAGTTAGTTAATCCACTAGTTAGTTAGTAGTTGATTTAGTCTATTTCGGTCCACTTTGACCTCAAGTTAGTTAGAATTTGTGTTGATGGTTTTTGGTTTTGATAATATCAACCAACTACAATGCGTTTGCTTATCTATAAATGTTTGCAAATAATAGTGAGAAGGCAATGAATATGCCCAACTATATTCTATCTTTTCTGCTCCTTTTGTTAACTTTATCATGACAGTCACGCAGGTTAAAGATGATGGTGTCAGATGATGCTGGTGATGCTCAAACGTAAGGAAAGGATCGGATCTGCTACTTTTCCTTATTCTTTTTCCTGTTGGATATAATTATAGCCTCTTGGCTCCTGAGATTATATACTCTATCTTTGAACATTTTCTGTTTATGTCAATGGCAATAAGCAAGGACTGTTGAAAGACTGCTACAGCAATGCAATTTTCAGTTCCAGGCTTTTTAGGCCTATCCTTTTGGCAATAGTTGTGATGCGATGAGCATTTTCATAATGTAATTTTCGGTTCATTTTGATACCAGGTTTTAGTACAAGAACAAAATAATCATCGTAATCAACATCTAACATACATTGCATACATTGCAAAGTTGCAAACATGGTAATACTATCAGAATCAAATCCCCCTTGCATTACGTTTATTGAATTTTTTATTTTATATTCCCTTTTTTGATATTTTGAAAGATCAAATGCTTTCACTTGATTATAACAGTCACGCGGTTTAAAGATGGTGATGCTCAAACATGAGAAGGAAAGGATCTGCTGCTTTTCCTTATTCTTTTTCTTGTACTCTGTTAGATATAATTACAGGGTCTTGGCTGCTGAGATTATGTCCTCTATCTTTGAAAATTCAATTTTATGTCAACGGCAACAAGCCAGGACTGTTCAAAGAATGCTACAGCAATGCAATTTTCAGTTGCAGGCTTTTTATGCCTATTCTTTTGGAAATAGTTGTGATGCGCTGAGCATTTTTATAATGTAATGCTTAGTTCAGGTTTTAGACTTTTAGTATGAAAATAGAATAATAATAATAATAACGAACAACTAAGATACATTGCAAACTTACAAACATGGTAATACAACGAGCCCCTTGCATTACGTTTGTTATGCATGCTTCCCTTGAATAGTTGAGACTATAGTTGAATGTATACTGTTTAAAAGAAGTTTAACGACTTCAGTTTTCTTAAACCAACTTATTTGATTGATGGCCTAATCAAGTTTCTGGATCGCCAAAATGTAGGGAATGTGGGTACCAATATGGGATAAGTTTAGAAGATTTCATCAAATTTGCAGGATATCGAAGGGAGGGAACATCAATAATAAATATATTAGCAACAACCATATTAACAAGATTAATATGTTTGAAATAGCCAAATAAACATAAATTTTTTATACATTTTTTTTATTTATAGATTGCATTGGGAGTATAACTTTTTGAGTCCATTACCTAACTGATTATTTTCATGATGCTGCACTTCTAAATGGAAAGCTTAATGGGAGGTGCATGGTTATTATTGGAGTTGAAGTTAAGCTAATAGTCGTATCATCAGTGGAGTGAAGCTCATCTTTGATTTCCAACTATCACAGTATCACTAATTGTACTTATAAAATGTTAACTACAAAATTGTTAATTATGAGTTTTGGACGGCACTCTAGACAATACACTTATCTCATTCTCGTCCATAGATGGAAAAGCTTAGATGGTAGTCCACCACAAAATTCTAAGATATATACGCCTATCCGTAGAGAAGAAACATAGAAGTAAAGAAACATTAAAATAAACCAATTGACTCAGCATATCCCTTGTATTAAGGTTGTAACTAGAACCTCTTAGCAAGACGAAAATGACAGTAAAATCAACATCATCATCCACATCATTGATTATATAAAGTAGACTCTTTCTAAAGTGGACACTTTTATAAGTTATAGTTCTTATATTTGGAGCTAGATGTATAGAATAAGTTTTCAATTTTGTATCAAATATGATTAAAATGAATTAGAATATTATATGTTTACAAGACATTATATGCTAGAGTATTTGCAGAAGTGTATAAATAACCAAATTTAAATTCTTATAAAATAAAAATCAAGATAAGTTTTATTTTACTGTAGTATATGAATTTAGTATTAAAGTAAGATTTAAATATATTTTCAATTAATTAAAAGTTTATTTTTTATTCATGAAGTAAATAATAAAATATATAAATTTGATTTCTTTTATTTAATAGATAAAAAGTCAAAGTAGCTTTACATTTATTATGATTAATGGTAACTGCAATTCAATATAGGGAATCTGGATAAGTGAATACTCCAGCAAGCTCAGCATAGGGACAAATGAATACTCCAACAAACACAAGCAAGCACACCCCATGGAGAGATCAGTGCACCAAGCCAACTTAATATAAAATGTGGTTAACAACTAAATAGAGATGTGGTTAACAACCCATATAAGAATCATAAGAATAAGAATCGTGAATATGTGAAAGCTCCCAACAAAAGAAACTCCCCAAACAAAATTCCCAATTTCAAATGATAAAAGTTCCCAATAACATCAAACCCATCCCAAATGGTTTCCATTAAATTTGGAAAATTTTATACAAATTCCGTGAAATATCGGAAGAACAAGTTTCCTTTAAGCCAAAAGCAGTTCCCATGCTACATAGCTTCTTAGTCTTTAATCTATGTAATGACTTTTTCTTAGTTTTTCACTAAATTTCTTCTTACTGTGCATTAATTTTTTTAATAAAAGAATGAGATATATAGTCTTACGTAGTAGCTCAATCTGGTATGCTCTGCGTTTGTTTTACTCGTGAATGGTCTGATACGCATGAACCAACCAGATTGCTGTCGTCTTCGTCATTTTTCTGATAGATATCTACCTGATGTAGGTATAAAACGACTGCATCCCAGTCTACTCAGATAACTATAATTTCTTTCTTCGCCACAAAAAACAAAATACGGTTTTGTTATTATTCAAAATTTGGATTGGATCTTATTTTACACATGTCACAGCAGAATGGCGAATACAACACGAGTGTCTCCTATTCATGCAGAAAAGGACGTACGGAAACAATCATAAAAGTCAAAAGTTTGAGAACAATCACTCATCCGGACTGACCTTCGTCAGAACGGACCCAGAAGAAAGAAGGAACAAACATTTCGGTAAAAAATATTTTACATGCAGCAAAGTAATAAATGTTGCTGCAGCTGCATTGTGGGTTGTTGGTCGCCATAGCATTTATTACTATGCTGCATGTTGAATATTATTAGCCAAAACATTCCTGTCGCGGTGCCCAACGAACTTTCTTATTTTCAAGGAATTTGGGTGCTCCTTATCTTCGGTTAATTTACTTAGTGCCGCACTGCCGCGTCTGCTAACAAGCTTCCGTCCTTTCTACAAAATGATTATCAGATTATCATTCCGAAATAGACAGACGTTTCCTTCTGTCACCATTTGCAATTAACTATCTTGATAAAATCATGTATAGGAACAAGGAACCTCAATGGGACATCCACGACAAGAGTTTACCTTTTTGGAAGCTCATCTCGCAAATTATATGTCCCTGACAAATACAATCAAATTCCAAAATCAATCACTACCAGCCTGACTCTGGATAAGATTTGACTAGTCTATAATCTTTAACACTCCATATTCCAATGTGGGACCAAGACTTTCTGTCCGAACCGCATAATTGAATGCTTCCTCAATCATAACACGACCAACGAAAATTCTCCATCGATTAGAATCAGACAAAAAAAATCATACCAACCTTAATTGAGTGGCCCGACTAATAGGAGGCCATTTAAGATGCGAACTTAGGAAGTTATTTTACATAGTCACTTTAAAATAGTGTTTATAGGACAGGTTGTAAGTAGACATTTTTTTTAAGAGTTATTTATTGAGCTGCACAGCATTTACATTTAATGTTATTGTAGCAGATTTGTTGACTATTGAATTTTAAACCGCTCAAGATTCAACTATCATCACTTGCTACAGCTACAGCTACAGCTCCAACAATAGATAACTATTATCTTTTTCTATAAAACACTATTCATATAGATAACAAAAACAAAAATGTGTAAATTCGACAAATGTACACGTACTTTGGATATTAAAATATTCAATAGAGCCGGGGCCTGCCGTCAACGAAAATGGACGACTGAGTAAAATTATTTTACATCATCCAAGCAATTATGGTCTACTTTTCGCAAACCGTGGGCCAGACAATAAGAAACGTTCTAATCATTGTATGTTTTCTGTCACTCAACATAGCTTAGTAGAAATATTGAAATATTTACTGAATATCGGTTGGCGCTTGGCATGGCATGGCATGCCTGGTAAGCAAGCAAAGATAGTTCGCATAGAATTTGGTGAGCTGCAACATTTTTAAATGGGTTTCTACAGTCAATTGGATTACAATTTTATTCCTTTCATTGTTTAATAAATTTACAGTTTTTATTAAATGAGTTTCTACAGTTTAGTTGGATTACAATTTTATTCCTTTCATTGTTTAATAAATTTATGGGTTTTTTTAATGTTGAATAAAGTCAAAGCTAAAACAAACAGTATGTTAAGATTACATTTTTTTTAATGTTTAATAAATTCATAGATAAAACAAATATTAGATTAATTTTTATAAAAAAAAATAAATACTTCACTTGAAAAAAATCTCATTTTCCTAAAAATAATAATAATAAATAAATGTTTATATAACCTTTTAATAACATTGAGAAAAATACTTTTTCCACATGTACAAAAGTTACCTCTGTCCTCTAATGAGGAGCAACGACTGACTTGCTAAACAGCTACCTCTACGCTTCAACTATCATGCACACTAAATGTCATGCACCTGCCATGCACACTTCTCAGAGAAGTTCCTAATGATACTTGGCATCCCTAACTCCTATTGCACTCTTTTTAAAAACGCTCAACACAAATGTTTTTTCTTGTGTTGTTCCTAACAAATTCCTATTCCTTTTTGGACTTGTCAACATCTTGTTTTTTTTCTTTTAATTGTCTATGTCCAGCTTGCATGGAACTAATGGTTAAAAACATGTGTTTCCTCCTAGGAGATAACATGTTCGAGTCTGGAAGGGTAGGGTCTCATACACCAAATCACCACACAAAGGGGATCCCTTGTCACACAAACAAAAGGGTCTCATACACCAATTTCCAGAAATTAAAGTGATATATATTTCTACCTTATTCCTCCACTTGATCCAGTATCAACAGTTTCAACAGTTTCGCATCTAGCATTTTCCCAAACTCATCTAGATTTCTCTTCAACTTCTATTTTGTGCAAGTCCTCTTTTGTGCATTCTTAATTTGCATCATTACCTTCTACTTCTGCAGCACCTCCACTTCATTTGTTTTATACTCAAACTTGTTAAAGAAAAACAAGGGAAGCAAGTAAAGTACAGAAACAATATGGGCTAATTGAGCGCCTTCTCATCATTAATCAACAGAATATATAGGACTACCTCATAACAGTACTATGGATGAATACCATAGGTCAGAAAATACTATGGGTCACTCAACTAACCAACTAACCGTTGAGATTACATTCTTCAACACACCCCCTTAATCTCAACTGGTAGTACATCTTCAGCACCATCTATGCCTAAGTGCTTTCTCTGATAGTCAAATGCAGATGTTCCCAATGGCGAACATATCAGCCAACTGCTCCTTGGAGCCACAAAACAAAAAGGAAATTTGTCCATCATTGAATAACTCACGAATGAAGTGATAGCAAGTGTCAATAAGTTTGTTTTTTCTATGAAATACCTTATGTTTGGACAACTGTATTGCACAGCTATTGTCACACAAAATAGAAATTGGATCATTTTCAGTGTGTCCTATATCCTTTAAATATCTTCTTAGCCAAACTGCATGGCAAGTTGCTGTTGTGGCTGCTACAAATTTTGCTTCTACAAAAGACATGTTGACAATGGGTTGTTTCTGAGATACCCAAGAGATCATATTTGTACCCAAATGGAAAGCATAACCAGATGTTCTTTTCCTATCATCAATACTCTACCGGCAAAATCATTGTCAGTGTACCTTATGAGAGTACCGTCTGGTGTACGTGTGTACTAAAGGCCACATCCAGGTGTGCCTGCAACATATCTCATAATTCTTTTTCCAACTTTCCAGTGAGTCTTTAGGAGACTCCATAAATATAGAAATAAGACTGGTAGCGTAAATCAAATCAGTTCTAGTTGCAGTCAAGTACATTAAACTACCTACCATTCTTGTATAGTGTAGCATTTACTGCTGGTCCATCAGTAGCAATGGGGGTTTCTTGCGGTTTACATTTATCCATTCTGAATCTCTGCAAAATATCAGTAGCATACTTATGTTGGCAAAAAAAAATACTTTGATCAGTTTGAGTAACTTCCAGACCAAGGAAGTACTTCATCAGTCCTACATCAATCATTTCAAATTCATTTTTCATGGCTGTCCTGAAATCTTCAAGCATCAAATTACCAATGTAAATCATGTCATCAACATAAAGACATACCATCAACATTTTACGTTGTTTTGTTTCGACATACAAAGTGGGCTCATTAGTGTTTCTGCTGAAACCATTGTTGATGAGGTAGGAGTCAATCCTATTGTACCATGCTCGTGGGGCTTGTTTTAGACCATACAAGGCATTTTTCAGCTTAAAGACTTATCTTCATGACCTTTGACAGTATAACCAAGGGGTTGGTTTACATAAATTTCTTCTTCAAGAATACCATTAAGAAAGGCCGATTTCACATCCATTTGATACACATGCCGTTGATTTTGTGCTGCAACGACAAGTACAGCTCTAATGGTATCCATCCTTGCTACAGGAGCAAAGGCTTCATCATAATCTACACCATACTATTGTGCATATCCTTTGGCAACCAACCATGCCTTGCTCTTTTCAAGTTCTCATTTTTCATTTCAGTTTGGTCTTATAGACCCATTTGACTCCAATACCGGTTTTGTCTGCAGGGGATGTCAATACGATCCCAAGTCTGTTTTTTCTCGATTGCATCAATCTCTTCATTCATGGCTTTTACCTGTTTTGCATCCTTCACTACTTCATTAAAATATATGGGCTGACAAGAGCATACAGCATATTGAAGTTGCTCATCAAGAACCAGAGTCTGTTCATATAACCCTCTCAAGCCTTTGGTTTTCTGGTTCTGTGGTGGACTCTCTAGTGGTGTTTCTTCTTGCTACTATATTTCCAATCTTGGAAGTCTGATAGGTAGATCTAGTAGATCTGAACATTCTTCATGTTGTATGTCTGAAGGATCACTCCAGCATTTGTCTTCAATGAATTTTACGTCTATGCTCACCACAACCTTTTTGCAAACAGGATTATACAGTTTTTACGCCTTGTGTTGTTCACTGTAACCAATGAAAATGCAGCGCTCGCTCTTTTTATCCAATTTTCTTCTGAGTTCATCAGGTATATGCGCAAAAGCAATAGAACCGAAAATTATGAGATGTGAGACACTCGTCTTAGTGCCACTCCATGCTTCTTCAGGAATCTTGTCCTAGACAGTCACCATGGGTGATCTGTTGAGCAAATAGACTGAGCATACAACAACTTCATCCCAATACTCATCCGATAGCTTCGTGTGTAACAACATGCTACGGGCCATGTTCATGATAGTCTGGTTCTTTCGTTCAACAACAACATTCTGCTGTGAAGGGTATCTGGTGGTGAACTATCTCCAAATGCCATGTTGCTTGCAAAAATCTGAAGACTAATGTGAACCATATTCACCTCCACCCTCTGACCTAAGCATTTTAATGAACATTCCAAACTGCTTCTCAGTGAGAGCCATGAAATCTTTGAACCTGGAGAAGGTCTCTTATTTGTTCCTGAGGAAATAAATCCATATTTTCCTGCTAAAATCATCAATAAATGTCAGAAAATAAAAACTACCTCCTATGGATTGGGTTTGCATGTGTCCACAGAAGTCTGTATGAAGTATCTCAAGATGTTCTTTGGCTCGAGATGTGGAAGTGGGAATTTGTCCCTTTGATGTTTGCCAATGATACAATCCTCACAGGTGTTGGATTGTTCATTAATAACCAATAACCCTTTGACCATTGACTGTTTATGCAGGAGATTGAGACTCTTGAAGGGAAGATCGCCAAATATACAGTGCCATAACCAGGATTCATCTAGACTGGAAACTATATGGGCTACAAACTCTGGAAGGTTGGCACTCCTGAGATTAAGAGGAAATATTCTATTCTTGGTCATTTCAACTTTGGCTATGAGTCTCTTACTGGGGGGTTTATTGTTAGTTTTTCAACTTTAAGTTAGCATTATTAGGATCTTTAATTGAGAGAATAACAAGTACGCCAATCAAACACAAGAGACAATGAACACAATGTTTTTCCTCGAGGAAACCATAAATGGAGAAAACCCTGCAACATCCTCAGAGATAGAATCAGCACCAACACAGTAAAAGCCCAAAACAGTAAGTGATCTCCCGACAGCAGTAATCTTCTTCTTGTCTAGCCCCAGTGTCTTCTCCTTCCTCAACTATGCGCTACACTTGAGTGTGGATGAGTTGTATGATAAATAGAGACTTCAATTCTCTATTTATACTAATCCCGACATGACTAAAACCCTACCAGGGCCAAATTCTACTAGGAGAGTCTAATAACCCTAGTGCCCCGAAACTAGGGGGACTTTAACCCTTAGACAATCGAAGGGTTACCCACTATGACTTGACATGACTTGTTTACATTATTGATCCTCCCGATCGGTACATCAGGGCATGACAACATGACTCAATTACATTATAGATACATCCCGGAATAAACATCGGGTTACAGTACATAAGATACATAGATGAATACATTCCGAAGTTATAAATACATCAACACTCCCTCTTAACTAGGAAGGTATTCTTTCGACACAATTTTCAGCACTGGTCTTCTTCTCTGTATCAACTGGATCATCTCATAATCTGAATATCAAGTCTTTTGAGTCTTCAAGTCATCTTCATTCTTCGAATCTGGATCATCTCTCAATCTAGATCATCATGGGACATCATCACTAGATCTAGATCATCACTTGATCTGGATCATCACTGGGCATCATCATTAGATCTAGATCATCACTCGATCTAGATCATCACTGCTGGATCATCATCACTGGATCTCGATCATCACTCGATTTGGATCATCACTGGTGCTATCTCATGATTCTTCTCGTCACAGGAAGTTCTACAGAGCCACCCCTTTTTCATGATGGTTGTAGGCCTAGCCTCCATGTAGGTCTTCTTCAATGCTTATATCTGACACTAAGTCAAAATGGCCCACCCAGCACTTACATCTGACCTACTCGTCAGAAGGGCACGCCCAGCACTCACATCTGATCATGTAGGAACCAATCCTATAATCATATCAGAAAGGCCCAACACTCATATTCACCAGCGTGATAGGAATTCAAACTACTATCATCTGTGAAAAGGCTCAGCACTTACAACCACCAACATGATAGGAACCCAAACTACTATCATCTGTGGTAAGGCACAACACTCACATCCACCAGCATGGTAGGAACTCAAACTACTACCATCTGTGGAAAGGCACAACACTTACAATCACCAGCATGGTAGGAACTCAAACTACTACCATCTGTGAAAAGGCACAGCACTTACAATCACCAGCATGATAGGAACTCAAACTACTATCATCTGTGAAAAGGCTCAGCACTTACAACCACCAGCATGATAGGAACCCAAACTACTATCATATTTGGAAAGGCCACTGTACTTACATCTGATCATGTGGGAACACATCCCTCAGTCACATCAGAATGGCTCTCAGTCCTAGACTGAGGATTCTTGGTACCTCACCAGGTAGCTCCATTCAAAGAATGGCGGTAGCCCTTATATCTGACACCAAGTCAGAATGGCCAGCACCCATATCTGACATGGGAGGAACCTAATCCTTTAGCCATGACAGAATGGCTCAGCCCTTACATCTGATCAAGTGGGAACACATCCCTCTATCACATCAGAATGGCCATGCACTCAGATCTAATCATGTGAGAGAACATCTCACGGTCATATCAGAACGGCCCTCAGCCCTAGACTAAGTTTCCCTGGTACCTCACCAGGCAACTCCATTCAAAGAATGGCAATAGCCCTTATATTTGATCATGTAGGAACCAATCCTATAGTCATATCAGAATGGCTCAGCACTCATATCTGACATGGAAGGAAGCAATCCTCTCACCATGACAGAATGGCTCAGCCCTTACATCTAACCTACTCGTCATAATGGCTACTGATCTCAGCACTCATATCTGTCATGGAAGGAACCAATCCTCTCACCATGACAAAATGGCACAACCCTTACATCTGACCATGGAAGGAACCAACCCTCTCACCATGTCAGAATGGCTATGGGACTCATCACTTTCCCTTGGAGGAAACCTCGATCTGGAGAACACCAAGCTTCTCCCTGTAGTACTTGAACTTCACCCTAACCAATGGCTTCGTCAACACATCAGCTATCTGTTCCTCCGTCCCAACATACTGGAGCTTCACTGCTCCCTTCTGCACCATATCCCTGATATAGTGATACTTGATCTCGATATGCTTCGACTTGTCATCGAACACCGGATTCTCTGACAACTTCACGCAACTCTGGTTGTCAGAATGTATACAAGTAGCATCTAACTGGAGATCAAATAAATCAGAAAGTAGCTTCTGCAGCCATACTGCCTCACAACTAGCTGAACAAGCTACGACATACCCTACTTCAGCTGTACTCAGTGCCACACAGGATTGCTTCCTACTAAACCAAGAGATCACACCTGATCCCATACTGAAACAACACCCTGAAGTGCTCTTCCTATCGATGGCACTGCCTACCCAATCTAAATTAACATAACCCTTTAGGTTAATCTTCTAATTCGCATCGTACTTGAGCCCATAATCAACTGTACCCTTCAGGTACCTCAAAATATGCTTTGCAGCAATCAAGTGAACATTTGTCTGATCTGTCAAGAACTGTCTCAAGGTGTTCACAGCAAAGCAAATGTCTGATCTCGTGTTCCTCAGGTACATCAATGACCCAATCATCTGACGATACATCGTAACATCAACCGACTCTGATGAAGCATCACTCAATAGCTTCAGGTTCAATGCCATAGGTGTGGCCATAGCCTTGCAGTCCATCATCCCAAACCTCTTCAGGATCTCTACTGCATACTTCCCTTGTCCAAGGAAGATTCCATCTGTACTCTGCCACACTTCCATACCTAGAAAGTACTGCATCATACCCAAGTCCCTCATCTCGAACTCAGCAGCAAGCTTTCTCTTCGTATCAACAATCAACCCATCCATACCTGTCACAAATAGATCATCTACATATAGTAGAAGCATCACTGGGTTGCCATCTTCAACCTTGTAGTAAAGGTTGGAATCTGCTTTACTCTTGGTAACGCCGAAACTGGATAGAAAGTTGTCAATTCTGTCATACCAGGTCCTGGGTGCCTGTTTCAAACCGTACAAGGCTTTCTTCAATCTGCATACATGAGACTCTCTGTCATGTGTCTCAAAACTGAGTGGTTGTTCTACATACACTTCCTCTTCTATTACACCATTCAAGAAGGCAATATTGACATCCGTTTGGTGTATCTTCCATTTCAACACTGTGGCCAAAGAAAGTACTGATCTGATGGAAGTGTATCTGGCTATAGGTACAAATGTTTCTTCATAGTCTATTCCTTCTTTCTGAGAAAAACCCCGAGCCACAAATCTTGCCTTATACTATTCAATGCTACCATCTGTAGCATGCTTGATCTTATAGATCCATTTGGAAGTTACAACTGACTTCCCTTCTGGTCTTGGGACAACATCCCAAACATCATTTTTCATGATCGATTGATATTCTTCGATCATAGTATCCTTCCATTCTTTCCGTTCTGTCGCTTCTTCATAACTGAAGGTTCTTTGTCAATGAAATCACATAGTAGAGCTACATACTCGGAGCAGGATCTGGTCCTCTTTCTTTCTCTATGATTCTCTTCTGGAGCCCTATATCTTTCCGCACCTTAGATAAGTTCATGTACCCAAGCAGGTTTCCTCTTATGAGGATTCTTCTCCAGAGATGGATCTACAGGTCTTTGTGGTTCTTCAAATTCTCCATCTTCTTCTTGAGCTTCTTCGTTCATGGTTGTATCATGAATTATGGGTGCTTCTGCTTCTTCAGGTTCTTCAGCAGGTATCTTTCTGGATTTGTTGTAAGCTGTGTCTTCATCAAATGTCACATCCCCGCTGATGTCAATCCTCTTGTATCCTGGGAAATAGATTCTGTAAGCCTTCGAGCTTTCAAAGTATCCCATGAATATACCCTTATTTCCTGAAGGATCTAATTTTGTCCTTTTCTCCTTTAGGATGTGTATGTACACAGGACACCCTAATATTCTAAGATGGCCCACTTCTGGTTTCTTGCTAGAGAAGACTTCTTCAGGAGTCTTGTTCTCGAGTACTCTATGTGGAGTGCGGTTCTGTACATACACCGTTGTTCTGGCAGCTTCAACCCAAAGATGCATAGGAAGATCTTGATCATGAAGCATTGCTCTTGTAGATTCCATGATAGTTCTATTCTTCCTTTCTGCAACCCCATTCTGTTGCGGATTATAAGGAGTGGATAACTCCCTGCATAGCCTCTTGAATTCATTTGAAATGAATTCTCCACCATTGTCTGATCGAAAAGTCTTGATCTTCTTTTCAGTATGGTTCTCGATCAAGGCTTTGAATTCCTTGAATTTGCTAAATAT
This sequence comes from Pseudotsuga menziesii, assembly GCA_001517045.1. Classification (NCBI taxonomy): domain Eukaryota; kingdom Viridiplantae; phylum Streptophyta; class Pinopsida; order Pinales; family Pinaceae; genus Pseudotsuga; species Pseudotsuga menziesii. The sequence goes on along the minus strand of LPNX010533545.1, from coordinate 1,149,347 downwards.
TTCGTCTTTGTTCTTCATGAAGTAAACCCATGTCTTCCTAGAAAAATCATCAATAAAAGAAACATAATATGCATACCCACTTAGTGAGTTTGATGACATAGGACCGCATACATCGGAGTGGATGATTTCCAAGATTCCTTTTGCTTTGCTTTCGCTACTTGGAAATGTTTTCTTTGTATTCTTTCCTTTCGCACATCCTCAGTAGACCCCATCATGTTTTGCATGGATTTCTAGAAGACCTTCAACAACTTTGCCTGCAATGGGTAGTGCTCTGTAATGCACATGTGCAAGCCTTCTATGCCATAGTTCATTTGGCTCTACTGTGTCATGGACCAATGCTTGTTCTGGATGGCCCTGCAATTTGTACAATCCTCCTTCTTGTTCTACAATCACTACCGCATCATCGATAGTCTTTCCTCTAGGCCACATAATGACTTGACCATCTATGAATGCAACCCTCAATCCTTTTGCATCCAATGCTGATATGGAGAGAAGGTTCTTCTTGAGTCCTGGTACAAACAATACTTCATTCATTGTTAGAGACTCACCCGAGTCTAGTTTATAGTAAGATTCTCCACTACCTTTTATTGGATATTGGTAGTCATCTCCTAGTTTCACCTTGTGAGGTGATTCATGTTCTGACAGTCTTACAAAGGATTCCTTGAATCTAGTCATGTGTTTGGAAGCCCCACTGTCTATAAGCCAATCATCACTACCATGAGTAATGTTACCTGTGAGAGCGGAAATCAAAACATATTCATCCTCGCTTGAAGAATCTTCACTTTCTTATCTGGATCTTTTCTCGGATGGTTCATCATCCTCTGCAGCATGAGCATGATGTCTTCTTTTGTTCCCCTTCTTCTTATGAGAGTGGACCTTATTCTTAGGTCAGTCTTTTGCAAAGTGTCATTTTTTGCCACATGTATAACATCTCAATCTAGATAGGTCCTTTCTATTGTTATCCTTAGAATAAGAGTTCTTACCTTTGGAGTAATGAGGATTTCTTCTTCCCTTCTTAGAGTGAACTGTGAGGGCTTGATCTTCACTTCCCATCTTCTCTTCTCGGGCTGCTATCCGAGCTTCTTCTTGAGAGCATTCTTCCCATAATCTGCTAAACTTGACTAACTTCTTTCTTGCACAGATTCCTTGGATGAATGAATCCCATGACCTAGGAAGTCCATTCAGTGTTGTCATCACAATCTCTGCATCCTCCACTTCTTCATCTACAGCTTCTAATTGTTCCTTGATCTGAGAAACCCTTGTGAAGTAGGACTGAATAATCTCTGCATTCTGAATCTTCACATTCTTCAGTTGATTCCTCAGAGTAATCTTCCGGTTTATGTTCTTCTCTTCAAACAACTTGGTTAGGGCATCAAACATAGCTTTAGGTGTCTTGAGAGAGGACACATGTGGGATAAGGTGATCCTTGAGAGAATCAGCAATGATCATCTTTGCCATAACCATCTTCTTCTTATGTAAGGCCTTTGCCTCATCTCCCTCTGGAACTAGAACCTCCTCATGGATGTAGGATTCTAACTCATTCTCTTCTAGGACCAGGGAGATCTTATACTTCCAGGCTCAAAAGTTGTCAGCTCCCTCAAGCTTTTCATCAAGCTTGGTATGGTGAGACATCTTAAACTGAGAACCTCGAATGGAAATACAAAAGATTTTAGATCTTACCAGGTCAAGATGTCGGATCTGAAACTTGAGCTGAAATCCTGCGGAGCTGGTTCAGGAGCAAATTAGGGTTTTGCTTTTCCGAAAATCTATCCACCCAAATGCTTTGAAATTTGTCCCCAACTTCGATTTTGTGGAGGAGATCAATCCAGGCTTGGGCTCACTGAAAAATTCCTCTTCTGTAAAAAGCCCTAATTTTCGGCAGTAGTGACAAGTCCAAAACTGAAAAACCTCATAATTGGATTCTGCTTTGACAGAAAGATGCACCCTAAGGAGGAGAGTTATTCCACCTTACTTTTGCTGAAAATATGTGGAGGAAGATCCACAAACTAGGAAGCCATAGTTCCCGCAGCTGCACAGTGTCTTCTTCTCAAGTTAGCTCTGATACCATGTTAGTTTTTCAACTTTAAGCTAGCATTATTAGGATCTTTCACTAAGAGAATAACAAGTACAGCAATCAAACACAAGAGACAATGAACACAGTGTTTTTCCTCGGGGAAACCATAAATGGAGAAAACCTTGCAACTTCCTCAGAGATAGATTCAGCACCAAAACAGTAAAAGCCCAAAACAGTAAGTGATCTCCCGACAGCAGTAACCTTCTTCTTATCTAGCCCCAGTGTCTTCTCCTTCCTCAACTATGTGCTACACTTGAGTGTGGATGAGTTGTATGATAAATAGAGACTTCAGTTCTCTATTTATGCTAATCTCAACATGACTAAAACCCTACCAGGGCCGACCTCTACTAGGAGAGTCTAATAACCCTAGTGCCCCGGTACTGTGGGGACTTTAACTCTTAGACAATCGGAGGGTTACCCACTATGACTTGACATGACTTGTTTACATTATTGATCATCCCGATCGGAACATCGAGGCATGACAACATGACTCAATTACATTATAGATACATCCCGGAATAAACATCGGGTTACAATACATAAGATACATAGATGAATACATTCCGAAGATACAAATACATCAACATTTATCATAAATAGTATAGTATGTATCATAAAACCGAATATCATACTGATTCTGAAGTGATTGAACTATACTAGTCAGATTTAGATTCAAATGCAGTACATAGAACACCTCATGAATAAACTTCTTTTCATTTTGCTTTGCAAGAATAGGGATAGTACCTTTTCCTTTGGCTAGAACCAAAAAGTCATCTCCTAGCTTGATATCCGTGACAACAGAAGAATCCAAACTAGAGAATAGTTACTTGTTACCTGTCATGCTATGAAACCGGACGCGTCCAAAAGGGCATGTGTGTCCCGTGTCCACGTGTCTGATATGAACACATTGACAGAGCATGTCTAACTTGTCACTGCAGCGTGTCCTGCGTTCGGACACGTGTGTCTCGAAAACAAGACACGTTTTCCACTAAAAAGACGCCCAGAATTGCTTTAAAACAAAATTTTCACTTTCTTTTTATCATTTGCAAGTGTGGAGAGGGACCCAAAGTGTGTTTGTTGAGCAGGTGAAGAAAATTTAAAGAATTTAAATGTGTAATTACTAATGTTAAATGTGCATTGATTTTGATTTCTATTGAATATTTGTAAACATTTGGATCTATATGTCTACATTTTTAATATATATAATTTATAATATATATATATATAACGTGTCTTGATTCTAGGGGTCACTGTGTTCGTGTTATATATATATATAAAATTTGAAGAATTTAAATGTGTAATTACTAATGTTAAATGTGCATTGATTTTGATTTCTATTGAATATTTGTAAACATTTGGATCTATATGTCTACATTTTTAATATATATAATTTATAATATATATATATATATCTATATATATATATATAACGTGTCTTGATTCTAGGGGTCACTGTGTTCGTGTCAAACACTCGAATCCCCATGTCCTTCTTGCCCTCGTGTCAGGTAACTTAGTTGTCATGTGATTGTTGCAACCACTATCTAGTAATCGTAGATTTGTGTTGCAATGTTCTTCAGTTGTTTGATAAGACAGAAACATCACTTCTGAAGAGCCTTCTTCTTCTTTAGATAAATTGGCTCTGCCATTGTTCTGGTTATTGTTCTAATCAGCTTGCTTCTTTCTGCATTCTCGTTTGTAGTGTCCATACTTGTTGCAGTAGTTACACTGGATATTGGACTTGTTGGTCCATCTCTTGCATCTCCCCCTCTGACCTTGAGAGTTGTGAGAGCATTCTGAATTATCTGAGCGTTCATGACTGTGATTGGTTCTGTTCTTTGTAGTTGGAGATCCTTGGACTCTTCTTCCCCTACCTCGTCCTCCTATGCCTCGACCTCTATTGAGGGAAGCTTGAGTGTTGAAAGCATTGGTCAGCGACTCTTCTTCTTGATTGAGTCGAGCTTCATGAGATAGAAGAGATCTAGTCAACTCTTCTAGGGTGAACTAAAACAAATCTTTTGCCTCTTTTATGGCAGTCACTACCATAGCAAACTTCTTGGTGAGACACCTAAGAATCTTTTGAACAACTATCTTTTGTTCTAGAGGTTCACCGATAGAAGAGATCCAGTCAACTCTTCTAGGGTAAACTGAGACAAATCTTTTGCTTCTTTTATGGGAGTCACTACCATAGTAAACTTCTTGGTGAGACACCTAGGAATCTTTTGAACAACTGTCTTTTGTTCTAGAGGTTCATCGTAGGTTTGAAATTGGGTCACAATGCCCGAAACCCTAGTCATAAATTGATCTACAGTTTCTGACTCTTTCATCTCCAAACTTTTAAATTGAAGGCATAGGGTTTGCAGTCTTACCGTTTTTACTCGATCTGTTCCTTTGTAGGTAGATGCAAGCAGGTTCCATGCTTGATATGCGCTTGTAGCTCGTGAGATCCGCGGGAAATTGGATTCCTCGAAGTAACTTTGGATCAGCCATGTGGACTGATGTGGTTGTGAAATCTTGGTCTCGGCAAGCTACTACAACATTCTTCTAGGCATTATTCATTGCGGCCTGAGCATTTGTATCTAGTTCGTTGAACTCAATTTCAACCACATCCCAACATTTGTTTAACTGGAGCAATGCCTTCATCTTGATAGACTAAAACTCATAGTTGGCCCTGGTTAGAACGGGTCCAAAGATCAGCTTTAATTTTCTGGTACTAGCCATGTTGTTATATCTAAAATATCTTACCCCCGCTCTCTTCCCTTTCTTTTTAATTTGACAAAAAACGAGCACCACTTCTTGTGCACTGGGAATGGAAGGTAGGGGGTCACACCGTCACAGTGCTAAGATTTTATGTAAGCCCCGATGGTTCACCGCGCTTTATGTGTATGCACAGAGCGATGGTACCAAACTCTGGCTTTGCAAAATGGGCGGTGGCACCACACTTTCACTATGTGAAATGTGCAACGACCCTTGTGGTAACGTTGTTCCCGAAGGGAAAGAATGCGGTGGCGCTTTTCTTAATAAAAAATGGCTGTTCTAAAGGATTGGTTAGTATGTATGACAAGGATTTGGGGATCTGTGAAGGAGGATCTCCATTGTTCTCCGAAACTCCAAATATATTCTTGCTTCACGAGGCCTTCTGCCTTCGATTTTTTCGGGGTCGTATGTGTTGTGTTCAGGTTCCTTTGGTTCCAGCGCTCAAAGAAAGAGGTGATGATTGGTTCTCCAACAATGCCTAGTTTCTTGGAAGGATTTGTGACCAATGCCCAGTACTCTCAGTGATTAATGGACACGACGCATGGAGAATCTGTAACCCTACCAGCGAAATATATGCAGGCAATGAGAATAGAAGGAAAGGTGCCCGTCATGATCTGACCACAGATATGTTCTCATTTTCCTGCAGTGATATTCACCAAATCACATGCATCCTTCTTCCGGATCATCGTGGGAAACCATCGAATGGCACGGACTACTTCCTCAAAGCTTAACGTTCTCTTTTTATTTTTGTTGTTTTCTTTTTATATTGCCTCCTTCAAATAGTCAATCACCCGTGCAAATCAATGTTTACAGGTTTGACGGATCTGGGTTGGGGTTACACCAGCTGCTTCCCAGTGTGCATGCTTTCCACTATGTGAAAAGGCTTACCAAGCAAGAATCAAGCTGTAAGCCTCAATACCATGTTAAATAAAAACAAGACAAGCAAGTAAAGGACAGAAACACTATGGGAAAATCGATTGCCTTCTCATTATTAATCAACAGAATATATAGGACTATATCATAACAGTACTATGGGTGAATACCATAGGTTAGAAAACACTATGGATCACTCAACTAACCAACTAACCATTTAGATTACATTTTTCAACAAAACTTTCTTCTAATTCTACATGGATTGATCGTCTTCACATTAAGTTTATGTACACATTATACTTTATGCTCATCTCTTTTAACACCTCATTATAGTTATGTATACATGTTCTCCATCTACTTTGTAGATGCTTTTGCTCCATCCCTTTTAACACTTGATATTTCTTCCAGAACATCCAAAGCATTACTTTTCGGCACACCAGCAGCAACATTAGAGATAGAGAAATCAAATTCCTCTTTATTTTCTCAAACAATCACTGGCAAACTTACACATAATTTAAAATAAAAGAATCACTGGAGAATGTTTGAAATGAGAGTTTTTCCTCAATAACATAGATTCGAATGTCTTCTTCTGGACCAGCCATAAGAAAAGATGAGATATCATAGATCTCATAAACTTCTGGAGCAGTAGGAGAAGGAGTCACTCCAAGGATACTTTCTTCAATTCAAATTGATTGTGTTGAAGATTCTGCTGCTTCTTCAGGTTGAACAACTTGCTTTACTGCTAGAGAGGGCACATAGAGTACATTCTTGAACTCACCATGTTGGATTTTAATAGAACCTCTCCTAGTAGCTGGGATTTGGAAGTCACCTCCCATATGAGTGCTAGATCCTCCTGATAGAGTGAGAATGGTGAAGGATTCCCTGGAGGCAACCATCTGGTCAGATGCTCCAAAATCTATCAAGTAAGCCTTCGATGGAGTGAGCCCTGCCTTCAAGGCTTGGCACCTCCCAAATTCTTCAATCTATTCTCCAACATCAGACATCTTTGCACCTTGTGGTAGGGCAATATTGTTCTGTTCAAGGATTGTTTCCAACTAGTCGAGGGTCTTCTTCATGCACTGGATTTCTAGATGAAAGCCTCTCATATAGTGTGGACAGTTAGTCTTCTTTTTCTTGCAACCCGAGGCTCCTTCGAAAGACTCCTGACTCTCTTTTGTCTTCGAATTAGAGGCTTTAAGCTTCTTCCCCTTATGATTCCCTTTAACTTGCGCATTGGTTGAGTCCAACATCAAAAGAGCTTGATTCTTGGAAGTTTGGACGACTCCCATTTGAACCAACTTATCATGCTCCTGTATTAAAGACTCGTCAAAGCCATCTAGTGAAGGCATCTTCCAATTGGGAATGGAAGCTCGACTGGAATGGAAGGTAGAGACGAAGAGAGAGAACTCAGAACCAAGTTTGTTGAGCACAAAGAGCACAAGCAGCTCATCCTTCCTCTCTATTCCACATTGCTTACACTGTAGTGCTATATATAGGACTATATCATAACATAATATAAAGCACTATATCATAACAGTACTATGGGTGAATACCATAGGTTAGAAAACACTATGGGTCACTCAACAAACCAAATAACTAACCGTTGAGATTACATTCTTCAACAAAACTTTCTTTTAATTCTACATGGATTGATCTTCTTCACATTAAGCTTATTGCAATTTGCCTTGGGATAGATCATTTTTCTTAGATGTACCACTGCCAGTTAAACTAAAAAGTTCTTATATCTGTGATGTCCCTCTATGTACCCATTATACTTTATGCTCATCTCTTTTAACACCTCATTATAGTTATGCATACATGTTCTCCATCTACTTTGTAGATGCTTCTGCACCATCACTTCATTTATGGTGAAATGTGTAAATTTTTGACAGTGAACCTAGCTAGTAGAAAGATCACATAAAGCTTGCAAGAGAGAGTACAAAAGCAAGGCAAGCTTGAGAGAAAGATTGAAATGTATATTATTGGGATAAGTTAAATTACTCATTATATACTCTACATGGATAAGTGAATTCACAATACTAGTGACATGAAGAGAGCTTGGACACTCACCAACAATGATAGCCACAATTTATGGTAGTAAAGGCAATGCTTTATTGAGGTCGTTATTGGTATTCCTTATGGCAATAAATGCCATGCTTTATGAAGGTCACTAGTGTGTAATATCTCAAATGAACCCCATGAAGAATACTAGGGTGTAAATGATAAATGACTCCTGACAACAAGTCCATGTTAGGTACTGATTTTGGAATGCATGTAAGAAGACACTAAAAAATAGGTGAAAGAGGGAGAAACCACCCCCTCAAAGTAAAATGTACCAAAGAAGAAGAAAGAAAGGAAATCGTTAAGCAATTATGTCCTCCACTCCATTACGATGGGCAGAAAGTGGAACTTCTGCTCAGTAAATGTGTTGGTGAAGATGTCAAGAATTTGTTCAACAAATGGACAATACTGCAAAACGATTATATTGTCATGTTCCAGCTATCTGATGAAAAATAAAAATAAAAAATCTAGCCCTCTACCACCTCCCTACTTGCCTGAATAGCCTCGGATACCATGTTTGTGCCATTGATATACAGGCAATGAGTGCAATTGAATTGTATTATTTTGCAATGGAATGGAATGAAAAATACACATTGAAGAAGACAAATTTGATAGAAAACGGATAAGAATTGCACTGTAAAATTACAGTATTATCTTCATTAATCCCGGCAGTATACAATGATGTTACATAAATGAGAATTTGAATCATGTGGACAGGATTTGAACCTACCAACTCAATCCTGACTAACTGATCCTAACTAACTGGCTAACTAGAAGTATCTATTTCACTATTGAAGCTCACTAGTCCAACTCCACATGTCTAAATCAGTATATCAATCAGTTAAACCAGTTAAACTGATGAGGTAGGTGAGAAATGGCGGCTAACCCCATGCAATCATGCAAAATTGGCGCAAACTGAACTAAAGGACATCTAACTGAATGTAACTGGAGCATAACTTAGCATAACTGCCTACCACTTACAACCAACGGTTGGAAGTTGGTGATGACACTCGGAGTGGCTCCTAAAGTGTAGGGAATGGCACCAATGGCGCACCCAAATGGCACACTGATGGCACCAATGGCACCAAAATCATGGTGGTACCAAAACTCTAGCAAATGACTCCTAAGTTAGGCAAATGATCTAATAGATTATATTTGGACAAGGGAGGATTATAAATCCTAACAAAAATGTGGACATAGACGAAAACAGTCCTCCTCCACCTCCTCCCCCCTTCCTCTCCTCCCCTTTATAGTTGCAAGGGGTGGGGAGGGCAAGCATGGAAGGGAATGAAGGGTAGAGGGGAATGAAGGGGCTGAAGGAGGGGAGGAGAGGGAGAGGGGAGGGGGTAGAGTAGGGCGATGGAGGGGGAGTGGGTAGAGGAAGCGAAGCGGAGGGAGAGGAGAGGGTGGCACGATTCCGAGAATCGTGATCGCAGGAAGGAGGTCGCGTGGGGAGAGGAGAGGGGTGGGGAAGTGTGGGAGAGGGGTAGAGACGAGTGCGAGAGGGTTAGGTATTCGATTTTTTTTTATTAGGTTTTTTTTTGTTATTAATTTGTTTTTTTTAGAATTTCGATTTTAAAATTTTAATTTTAATTTTAAAATTTACAAATTGGTTATAATTTTTTCTTTTTTTTTTTATTTGGTTTTTAAGTTTTCGTTTCGTTTTATTTTGTTTTTTAATTTTTTTAGATTTTTGCTTTCAATTTTATTTTAAAAATCTTAAACAAAAAATATTCATAAATAATGATTTTTTTTTACAAATTTACCTATAAAAATGATTAATTTAAGAAGGAAATTAAAAAACTTATGAAATTATTTATTTATGAAATTATATATATATCTTCTAAAAGTTGATAAAAAATCGATAATCTATATACTTTCATTATAAGTAGCTCCTAAAAGTATATATTTTTAGTAAAATTGGAAAAAAAGCATTTGGAAATAAAAATTCTAGTTTTCTTATGACCTAGATATTTCAAAATCGCAAAAACAAAGTGCAAAATAAAAAATTATAGTTTGCCCATCTCCAAGAAATTTCAAAATCACAAAAAAAGGGCTCAAAATGAAAATTGGTGCTACCTGTATACACACTTTATGAAATTGAGGTAAAAACAACAATTGAGATTTACCTCCAAAAACCGAGAACAATGTCGAGTTCTCGTCAAGGTGTATAACTTGTTAACCACATTTTGACTTACCTTTCTTTCCTTTCCCACCATTGGAGCTAGAGGAATTATTAAAGGATTTGGAATTACCTTCATTCTTTTGTTTAGAATTGTGCCTTTCCCTTTCCTTTCCACTTGGCCGTCAGATTGAATGTGTCATGCTCTCCTGCACAACAAGTTTATGGGCATTGGAACAATTAATTGTCCCCATTATTTTGAACTTATCTTGCTCATGCTTTCCTTTTCCTTTATGCTTGCACTTCAGATTGAATGTGTTGTGGCTCTCATGCATAGCAGGTGTATGGGCATTGGAACCCTTAATTGTCCCCATTCTTTTGAGCTTATCTTGCTCATGCATTAGTGACTCAATAAACTAATCCAATTTCAGCATTTTCCATGATGCTCCTAAAGTGATTCAATATTTGGAATGATGAGATGAACACAACATACTTCGACCAAGTTATAATAAAATCGTAAGCATCAGCTAACTGTATTGAGTTGAATTATCATTACCACATCCAAGGGACTGTCACTTAGTAAAGAATTCCTAGATATTTTCAAAGCTTCCTGGATCCAAGGTATTCAAATCTACCTTGAGCATGTGGCCTCTTATTTCGTCCCTCTTTCCAAAGAGAGATTCCAACTTTGAAGAAATCTCATCTGGGGTGGTACAGGCTTCAATGTGAAAGAACAGCCCCAGAGACAGTGGAAGGTACAAGCTTCAATGTGAAACAACATCCCTAAAGACATTGGCAGTTACAAGCTTCAATGTGAAACAATAGCTCTAGGGACATTGACGTGTAAACAAGGTCGTAGGCCTAATCCATGTGATTAAGACCTTTTATTCTCACTAGATAATGTTGTCTCAACTTTCGTAGCCATTGTTATTCGGTACAAGCCTTTGGATCTAAGCTGATATTAAAATTTTAGCTTCTAATCGAAATAATTATGTAGCGTGAGAAGAATTACTGATGAAAACTCCACTCTTTTCTGTTTGCTTTTACAAGATTATAGCAATATAACTTAACAGCAAATAAACAATATAATCTCTAGAAGAAGGACAAAAATTAGAAACAAAGAACACAAGAATTTATCCTGGGCAACCCACTCGAGAAAAACCCAACAAACCTTCGTATCGAGACGATAGCTTCTGAGAACAAATAGAAGAAGAGAGAGAGAGGTCTCTCTAGGAACAATCCCAAAAAGAGTCTTATTTTGTCTGCAGTTGCACGCCTTCTTATGCTAGATCGAGCATGTACAAGAAGGAGTGCCTCCTATTTATACTGATTTTCTAAGTGTAATTTTATTGGGTCGACTTGTCAATATGATTGGGCCCGACCTACCTTGGGGAAATACAAAAATAATTTTATTTTTAATATTTTCGTGTGTATTCTTTCTGTAAGGATTACATTGATTCTTTATAGGGTTGACATGAGTAATTACATCAGTATAATATTCAATAGGAGATACAAGTAAATAAAATACAAGTACAATAATAATAACTTCTAAAGTTGCACATTTTACAACACTCCCTCTTGTTGTCCGCCGATTGCACACCAGCAGCAGAAATCTTTCGAAAGTTGTCTCCTCACTTACGAAAGTGGGAGAGGTGTGACCTTGGGGGCAAGCACAGAGCTAGGTACTGTCACCTACTCCTAGCTCCTCCGTTTAGGCTAACTCCTAACGAAGTCAAGGGGGGTAGTCCCTAACAAAGAGTTTTCTATGGCTCAATGTTAAAGTTACATTTTAAATGTTTTCAGATGCGTATGGGTGTTGTTTAGGAGTTATTGTGATTTTAGATGATTAATGTGATGAATTGAGCACAAGACAAAGCAATCCACGTTGTTATCATTGGAATTAAAAGATAGACAAATATTTGGGCAATTCACGAAAATAAATAAATCATTCACAGATATGACTTATAATCAAACATTCAATGGACAAATGGCCCAGATTATCAACAATGCTAAAATATGGAACCAGTGCCTATGGAGTAAAATTATCGGAGCTGCTTCATGTTTAGAAAGATGTGAATCCCAAAAGATGCTAGTGAATGTTAGGTTTTGCAAGTGCTCTTGGTAATTTTTAAGAGTTTTTAACTGTGGTCTTGCTTTAGGGTGTCAACAAAAAGGTTTATCAAAGTCGGGAGACTCTTCTAAGTCGCCTCCGTTGAAGACATGTCGAGCCAGCCCAGTATCCCACGCTGATATTGTCAAGTGACCAGCTAGCTGAGAATCTATGACAGCGGGAGGTTCCGACGCCTCTACTGAGAAGTACTTTGGAAGAATCCCTACAACGCTGATGCATTGGTTACGGGGTGTTTAAGTGTTATTAGGTTACTCTTGCGGGGTTTAAAAATCCAGTGCCGTTTCTGGATACTCCGATCTAGGATCGATCAGAGCATACTGCGGCAAGGAGGAAGGGGGGTTAATTAATTAAAGGGGTGTGATTTGTGAATTTTATTAAGTTAATTAATTAAAACTCTCCGACAGAGAGCGCTCTTGACCTCGTCTTATGACAGTGGTTCAAGAGACTTAGCTAATCTAGATGATACTAATGCAGGGGTTGTGCAAACCTAAGGTGCTCTCCGATAGAGAGTGCTCTTGACTTGTGTTTCTACAAGTTTAAGAGTCTTACTTATGGATGATTTGAATTAAACAAACACAATAATTAATATGAAAGGTGGTTGACTAAAACTCTCCTACAGATAGCACTCTTGATCCACCTTATGGTGAGATTCAAGAGATTTTGGTTCTTATGATTTAACAATTTATAACAAGATACCAACAAGCAATGATGAATCTAGCAATTAGTAAGAATGAAACTAAGTATAATCAAAGAACTAAACTAATTGCTTAAGGAAAACTATACTAAGTAAATCAAGAAAAAGAACACAAGACACTTCCCCAAAATAGGGGAAGTAGAAAAGGAAGGAGACTTCCTCCCACTCAGCTCTTTTTATTAATCTTTTACAATGATGATGTGTTCTTTGCTTCTTGGAAGAACCGGGAAAGAAGGAGATGCAAGAAGAGGGATAGCAGTCTTTTTGTTCTTTTTGCACTCCTTGTTCGTTTGTGGCCTTTGCGCTCTCCTTCACCTGTCTACAATCTAAGAGCTCTAGACACACACTTGTTATGATATTAGTTGATCAAAAATAACTTGAAATTTAATCTATAAACTAGCTAAAAACATTTACCCAAACTCACCAAGAAGAAGGAAGAAAAGAGGCAAAAAAAAGGCGAGGCAAGAGGGGTGAAAGAGGGGTGGAAAGAGAGCAAAAGGCAAGTCAAAATAAGGCTAGAAACTAAGTGAGAAAGAGGGCTACAAAATGAGGGTGAAAAAGTCTGAAAGTACAGCCCAAAAGATGGTTGAAGAAAAGGATGGAAAAGGGCTGCAAAATGTGGAAACAAAGAGGCAAAAGAGGGCTGTCCAAAAGGGTTAAAATGGGGAAAAGTGGACAGCGAACTAAGGGAAGGAAACACTGCAAATAAAAGGCCTAAAAGGCTGAAAATAAAGCACAGGGCAGCCAACTGAGGCAAAGGCTAAGTGAATGAATGTTCACTTTGGCCCAAACGTGCCCTAATCCCAAGAAAATAAAGATTTTTTAATTTGAATGATGAATAAAAGCAAGGAGAGAATGGTCAAACCTGTGGATCTTTTTAAAGCACTTGGATCTCATGAAGCATGCAATTACCGGAAAATTGTACTTGACGCAAAGAGAAGAAGATGCAGCTGAGCTTGAACTTCTACTTGGTTGGATGGAAGGATCTGCAAAATAACACTCATAGACTTGCCATACAAAGATTAGATCATGTATTGTTCACAAATTGAAATAAAGAAGAGCATGAACTACAACTGAATAAAACAATGCTCTTTTTCAAATTCTAGAAGTAAATCAATAAACAGCTAACTTGCAAACCGCAAATACCTGTTCTTATGTGTTTACAAAAGCCTTCTAAAGCATAACATCATAATCTCAAATAAACAAAAAAGAAAAGCATTAAAACAACATCACTTCATCCATCAAGTGCAATCATCCAAAGAATCACACCACATGAGCCTCCAAAGCCTTAATTTTATTCCAATGGTTGCATAGAAGCAACAAGAAATTACAAAAGTTTCACCAGAGTTTCTCTACACAAAAATCCATCCTCAATAGCGCTGAAAGAGCCTCTATTTAACAAATGAGAGAGTGCTAAAACCCTAAAACCAAAAAACCAACCCTGCTGCATGGGAAAGCTGCCTGCTAGGTCTGGAAACCTACTTTGTTAGGTCTGGGAAGCCTACTGATGGTGTAAGCTTCAGTCTTCACCTCGATCAAATCACCGGACCAATGAGAGCTCTCCATCTCATCTTTAGCTGGAGATGACATGTTTGATAACTGATAATAAATTAATTGCTCTCTTAATGATGACTAAAGCTGAGTTATGATAACTCCAATCATCACAAGTGTTCCATGAGATGTCATTTAGCCTTTTATTTTACTGAATTTGGGTTAATTTGGAGAGTTTTAGTTTTCTCCAAAATAATCATTTTTTTAATAAAAATCATTCTTTTTTACTAAAAATCATTTTTTTACTCAAAACTGACTATTTTGAGTAAAAAGGCATTACGTGTTCAATTGCTGATTTGAAAGCTGGTTCTGACTGGCTGGCTGATCAAGAATGATTTTTGGCTTAAGGTTAGAACCATCAATCACTAAATTCGGAGTCCGGATCACGAACGGCTTTTTTCCATTTAATTTATGGAAAAATTAACCCAAAAAACTTAGGAAAAGTAATTACAATTAAAAATTAAAAAATAACTTTTCACTGTTCGAAAAAGATTTTTTCGAAATTTTTTTATGTGTCCAGATGACTTAGGACATGACCATGATCTATCTAAATAATGTCTAGTAGGCTTATAATACTCAATTGGACTCTAATAACCCCCCAAGGCCCAGAATTCAACATCGAGCATTCCAGCTTTGGAGGAAGCGGGAGAAAACCTCATCAGTTATACTCGGCTGAAGGCAAAGCATAATTTTCAAGGGCAAAAAACTCTTTGGAATACCCTATTTGAGATTCTACGTCTCAGGAGACCGAACCACTCAAAAATATCCTACTAGCACATTTTATTACAAACCCCGCGGGGCCATGGTCAAAATTATTCAAATAAAAAAGTGACTAGCCAATATTGGCTAGACAAGTAGACGGATGAACTGATACACTGGAATCAGACTTTGAACAAGTCAGTCAACCGGCAGCTCCTCGAGTAACCCAACTATGGTACAAAAAAGTTGGTAACACCTCTCAACAAGGAAGGTATTCTTCAGATATGGTCATCATCATCATCACAAACATATAGGTCTCTTCTATACATCTCATCTGTTTAGATCATCTCTATACATATTGAAGGTTGTCAACACCGTCTCCGTATGCTGAGAGGTGTCTTCATACATCTAGTCCACTCAGTCCATCGGTAGATTCATCAATTCTGCAACTCTTCACAGTCCATCAAAGAGTACAATAATCAACATCTCATCTACTACATGTCAAGTCAATATCTAACTGAGAACAAGGACATGCTTCACACAACCATCTACTACCAGTTCATTTCAAGTGTTAGTGGCAATTCTCCTATAGCAATTTGAGAACCAGGGCTAGTGGGAATTCTCCAAAACAAAAGGTTAAGAGCTAGTACGATCATCTCTATACATATTGAAGGTTGTCAACACCGTCTCCGTATGTTGAGAGGTGTCATCATACATCTGGTCCACTCAATCCATCGATAGATTCATCAATTCTGCAACTCTTCACAGGCCATCAAAGAGTACAATAATCAACATCTCATCTACTACATGTCAAGTCAATATCTAACTGAGAACAAGGACATGCTTCACACAACCATCTACTACCAGTTCATTTCAAGTGTTAGTGGCAATTCTCCTATAGCAATTTGAGAACCAGGGCTAGTGGGAATTCTCCAAAACAAAAGGTTAAGAGCTAGTACGATTAGAGGTCACCAATGCACACGACCATCTGCTACCTGCCTGTCACACAATGTCGATGGGATTTCTCCAATGCCAGGTTGAGATTCAGAATGAGTAGGGGCACTAGTGTGAAAGCAGTGTATGTGTCTGTCTCAACTTTCCCTCTCAACGAGGGATTCATTTTCTTCTACTCCATGTCTTCTGTGAAAGTGTTCAAACTTTGTCCTGAGAAGAGGATTGGTAAAAATATTGTAGTATGGTCATCTATCGGAACACACTGTAACTCAACCGCAACTTTCCACACCATATCACAATTGTACTGATATCAATCTCTATATGCTTCGTCTTATCGTGAATCACAAGATTCATTAACATCTCTATACAACTCCGGTTGTCACAGTGAATAACAATTGGTCCTGGAATTTGACCAAATAATCCAGGAAGGAGTTTTCGAAGCGATACTGCTTCTCGGGATGTTGTACTAGCAACCATATAGTCGGCATCTACGATGCTAAGTGCTACTGAGGTATGCTTCCTGCTACACCAGGAAATCATTACAAAGCCCAAACTGAAGCAACATCTGAAAGCACTCTTCCTTTTTGCTACACACCCGACCCAATTTGAGTCAAAAAATCCTTGCAATGTCAAATCACATCCTGAAGCATTTCTTAGACCATGTCCCACAGTGCCACGTAAGTATCTAAGAACATGTTTTGCAGTAATCTAGATTCACCTTGGAACACTCATAAATTGGCTGAGAGTATTCACAACAAAACATATATCTAGTCTAGTGTTTTTCAGATACATCAAAGAGCCAATCAACCGGTGATACATGGTGGGATTAATCATATCAGAATTTGAGGTAGATTCCTTTATTTTATAGAAATTTGCATCCATCGAAGTTGCCATGGACATGCAGTCCAATATCCCGAATCTCTTCAAAATATCAATGGTGTATTTTCCTTGACTTAGGAAAATTTATTTCTCCCTTTGTCGTACTTCTAATCCCAAGAAGCAATGCATCAATCTAAGGTCCTTCATTTCAAACTTTGAGGCAAGCTTCTTCCTACACCATCCAATTAGTTTCTCATTTCCTGTGAGAGCAAGTCCTCCACATGCAAGACCAAATTCAAGGGCTCATCATCCACAATCTTGTAGTAAAGATTGGGTTCTGCATCACTCTTGATGAATCCAAAGTTTACCAAGTATCTGTTTATCCATCCATACGAAGCACGAGGTGCTTACTTGAGTGCATAAAATGCCTTTTTCAATTTACATACGAGAAAATCTTTCCCATGGACAATAAACCCTTTTGGTTGTTCAATGTAAACTTTTTCCTCAATAATACCATTAAGGAAGGCGGTCTTTACATCCATCAGATGCATCTTCCATCCCATAGCTGAAGCAAAAGAAATGATGGTTCTAGTTAAGTATATTGAGCCATAAGAACAAATGTTTCATCATAGTCAACTTCATCCTTTTGAGAGAATCCTCTAGCAATAAATTTAACCTTGTGTTTCTCCATGCTACCATATGCTCCGTGTTTAATCTTGAAAAGCCATTTGGAGGTCACTATTGACTTCCCATCAGGTCTTAGTACAACCTCCCATATGTCATTCTTCGTGATAGACTGGAATTCCTTTGCCATGGCATCCTTCCAAACTTGATGTCTAGATGCTTCTTCAAACATGGTAGGTTCTGAGATAATGATGTGACTCATCAATGTTACATAACTCGAGAACCTCTGAGGTCTTTGGCTTTCCCAATAGGTTCTGTGTGGGGCTTCGTGCCCGTTTGCATGTTGCAACGTATGTTGTGCCCATCTAGGCCTTTTCCCGCTTACTGCCATATCTGTGGGAGCATCAGCTGGATCAACTGGATCAATGGGATCAATTGGTTCATTCTTTTCTTTAGACTCCCTCTTAACTTCTAGAGAACCGAGAGGTGATATGATCTCTTCTTCATCATCAATCTCCATATCAGATCCTCTTCCTTTTCAGATAGTCATCTCTTCTTCAAAGGTCGCATCCGTGCTAACTTTGATCTGCCTTGATCCTTGTTGTCGCCTTTCACACACCTGGGTCACGTGGCAGAAATCTTCAAGCCACTCGGTGTGTCCTTGGGGGCAAGTCTCGAGTCAAGGCTGTCACCTTGTTCTTGACTCCTCCGTTTAGACTCAACTCCTAAGGAAGCCAAGGGGGGTAGACCCTATTAAGTTACTAAGGCTAAATTACTTAGCATGGTGATGTTAAACTGAATGAGTTACTTAGGAGTTTGAAATTTAAACATAAACGATCAAAGATGACAAGATACAAAGATGAGCGCACGAAAGCACAACGCTGAGACACAATATATATATATATATATATATATATAGCAAGAAAATAACCAGTGCCTTAGAATGGAGTCAAAATAAAATCAATGTACTTGCATGTGCTTGGAGTGAATGTTTTGCAATTGCCTCTTGGTACGTTTTAAGTTAATGTGAGGTGTGAGTTCATTAAAATTAGGTGAAGGGGTGGACTCCAGATATACCCGAGAGTACTTGGAGTATGTCCAAAACTAAACCTTCACGGCTACTCGCAAGGAATATGTGGGCCGAATGGAGTCTCTGGGGCTATTGTTCATAATGCACCCGTTAGGATGTGACAGAGATCGACGCCCGGAGGTCACTTTTCAAAAGTTCCCGCTTCCTTTGGGTATTTTGCCACTGTAAAGGTTTGATCTAGGTGTTGGATTTTCACCTGATGGTTTGTCAATTTGGGAGAGTGAGTCCTGTTATTCTAGTGACTCAAATGCTTTTAATACAGCCTGACTGATCGGACGAACCGCAACCAAGTGCAGAGCATACACACCGGAGTCTTATCAATTTTAGTAAATTTTAAAACGGGTGTTCTTGTTAAAAAGAAAACCCTCCAGAAACCTCTTTCAATCCAAGTGGATCTCAATCGGGAAATCAAGGAGGGGTTAATTTTATAATAGCTGAAAAAACAAATGATAAAAAGGAAAACAAATATACACAATTCCGGTTTTCTAATTAGTCCTACCACGCATCTCTTTCCCCTTTCGGGTCAATCGGGAAGCGTTGGGGTAAGTATTAAGATTAGTTTGAAATATCAAATATGGAATATGAAATTGATAATGTATCAAAGTATACTACCCTGCAGATTAGAGCTACGCTAGTTTGAAAAGATATGAGAAAAAAGTAAAAAATTGACACCAACGCAAATCCCCCCAGGGGGGATGGTGAATAGGCTCGAAAGAGCCTATTCGAAAGGAGCTTTTCTTTTCTATTAGCAGCGATTTACAATATTAGCAAATTAAAAAATGATGCACTTTGGTCCTTGTTATCTGGGATCCAAAGGCTTACAACAAGCTTGTTTGAAAAGATATGAACAAAAAGTAAAAAATTGACACCGACGCAAATCCCCCCACAGGGGATGGTGAATAGGCTCGAAAGAGCCTATTCGAAAGGAGCTTTTCTTTTCTATTAGCAGCGATTTACAATATCAGTAAATTAAAAAATGATGCACTTTGGTCCTTGTTATCTGGAATCCAAAGGCTTACAACAAGCTTGTAACAAGCTAGAATTAAACAAGGTGGTGGGGGAAGCTTCCGGGAAGCTCCGATTCGTCCAAGAGTTGGAAATTTGGCAGAGTCTCCTCCACTTTTTTGTTGGACCTACTAAAAAACAGCGAGCAATCAGAATCAAATGTGCCCAAACACACTTTGAAAGTGTTTTGGGTTACTACACTAGTTATCGAAAAAAAACTTAAGTAAAATTTTGTTAAATTGGGGTAATCTAGTTTTGCAAAAAAGGAACCAAGGAAAGCAAGCTTTCCTTGGGATCTTGGCTTGTTGTTTGGGCAGCCAATAAGATGTGCACTTTTATTGCAGAATTTAAATCTTTAAACAGCGAAAAAAGAAACTACCTTATGAGCAAGTTTTAGATCTATGATTTAGCTACTTGTAAAAAAGGCAATTCCTACACCTAGATCTATCTTTATGAAATGATATTCTTTGTGAAATTACAAATCTAGGAAGCAAGACTCTTATGAAATAGATCTAACAATATATATTCAAATCTTAGAACTAGATCTGATCATAAGAGGGAGAGATAGGTAACCGAAAGATTGATTTTTTTTAAGAAATGAGAAGAAGAGGAGAGAAGGTCGGTTCATTGCTTGAATGGAGCAAGCTGAAAGGAGGCCCTTTTGTGGAGCGCTGAGGGACAGAGTCTTGAGCTTATTGGATAAGGAATGGCGTCAATCTTGATCCACACCTTCATCCAATCAGGAACCTGCAACTAGATAACACAAGCCTGCACAACACCTCGTGAGATCTTAATATAGATGTATAAAGCAACAAAAATGAAAGATCATGAAAAAATAATCTTATTTAAGCATATAACTGAAATTCTTGAGCATACATCATATGGATAAACAAGATCAAGCAATCTAACTTGCCTAGTTTACACCCTTACTTGATTCAACTGAATCCTTGAAGCCAGAAAATGGAAGCAGCACAGAATTTGGAAAGAAATTGCAGTTACCACATTAGCAGCATAACATTGAGAATCCACACAAACACATGCACTACACGGTATAGCCTCCAAAGCTTCTTTATTCACAAATGATGATCAATACACAATTACAATAGCAAGCCCTTCAATCCAGCTCTAACTAGCTTGGAAGAGGTTGTTGTGCTTGGATATATACAAAAACTAGGAGATCCAACTAAGGGGGGGCGCAAATCCCAAGGAGATAGACCAAATATGCTGATGGAGAGTCCATCAATGCCTGATCTGTGTCTAACTGAGCCAGATCTGAGTCTCATGGGAGTGCAATTGTCAATCGGAGCGCTAATTCGACTGACACCTCAGCCTGTTGACTGAAGCATCCACCAAAACTCATCCAGATGAGCCAAAACGTGTGGAGGAGAGAGGGAGGGCAAAATTCCCCATAAAGGATGTTGAAGATCAACTCTGGATTTGATTTGATCACCTCCTTCAATCAAGGATTTGTCAGATCTAGTCAATCTGCTTCAGATCTGACTGATTTCAATCAAATCGGCTAAGAATCCACTGATCTATGATTTTGGATTTGCTCCATTATTAATCAATTTACTAATTAAAATAATCAATAATTGATTTTTGGGGCTTTCTGACCCGAGTGATGGAAAATCACTCAAAACTAGGAAATAGTGGGTCCATGGGTTTGCATGGTGCTCTTAGCTTCAAAATGAGCACCTACATGACTGAAACTGATTATTTGGCCCACTTTTATTACAAAATCAATTTTTCCAATTAATCTATTAAAAAATAGCATAAGTTTTGGAAAAATTAAATTTTTAATAAAAAACACTGAAAAAACTAAAAAATTGAAAAATTGAAAAAACCTAGGGGGACTTAGACATGTTCATATGACTCGACCATGATGTCTAGCATGCTTATATATTGACACATAGACTCTAATAACCTCAATAGGCCTAAATGCCAAGCCGACCACCCCAACTTTGGAGGTATGGAGTGAAAAACTCAGAAATTATCAGTCGTTTATTCAACAACCAATAATAACCAAGGGAAAAAACACCCTGGGCTGATCGGATTGACAAATAAAGTCTAAGAGACCTTGTCTTTTACAGACACTATCATGCTAGAACATTTATTACAATTCCCCCATGGGGTATGAACATGTGATATAATACAACAAGCACTTCCCAGAAGTACTTCCAAAGGTCTTCTGAAGTTCGAACAAGTTATCCTTGTTCGGTTCACCAAGCTCACTTGATAAAAGACCACTAAGTACAACTTAGGTGGTAACATTCTGGCTCCAACTGTGGGACGTGTGCTCGATCTGGTCTTTAAGGCAAGGAGAGGATACGAGAACACCAGAATCTCTGGTTTATATACCCTGTAAAAACATCTCAACTTGACAAGAAAAACCTCAGTAGCACAAGTTTTATAAAAAACCAAATGAACCATTAAGATGATTTATTTAAACAAAATAAATGTAACTAACTAAAAGAAGCAAAGTTTTATTATAGCTAAGTAGAAACGCAGAAAGTAAGTGCTCTCG
>LPNX010533545.1:1102235-1126951 GCA_001517045.1 Pseudotsuga menziesii | reverse complement strand
ACATTTGCCGATATTTTCCGATATTTTCGCCGTTGTTGCCGATAAGTTTCATTCCGGACCCCCGGCGATATATTCGCCGACACGATATATGTAACTATGAGGATACCTTATTCAGAAATTGCAAACCTGCGTGATGATTTAGAATGGGCGGGATGGATGGGAGATCATAGGAATGAATAATGTCATAAAAATTATTCCCCAACTTGTATGTGCTCATGCAGGCTGCTTCTGTCCATGACTGGATAGGACTGATATACCAATCAGCATGATGAGGATGATTGACTACATCATCATACTGATCACTAGGGCTTATCAAATGATAACTTGTTGCACAAGCCCCAAGTAGCTCCAAATCATAAGGAACCTCTATATGTGAAAAAGATGGCTGAGACTGATATTCCACTGACTGCATCACATCTGACTTTTCACAACACTGTTTCTCAATGTCTTCATTACTGATACCCTTGTGCGGCTCTACATGGTATGACTTTGAATGATCACGTGAAAATTCTGAATGCTCCTCTTCCATACTAAGGTTTTCCCAGGCATCCAGATCTGTGCTCCCCTCTATGGACGTATCGTAGATTGGACTTCCACAAATTTTTGAATACACTCCCATCGTTGGACATATCATGGATGGGATTCTCCATAAGATTTTCACAAGTTGAATTATCTATGAAATTCCAATAGTCATCACTCCCATCCATGTCATATGTGGGGGACTCTTCATCCATGGCATCATGCTCCTGCCTATCCATGTCTTCCTTGTATTCATAACAATCTTCTTCAGATAAAATGTTACAAGGCAATAAACTTTCCAAACCTTCATCAACATGTGGATAACAAGGTCTAGTGTCATCACACACCATACTGATCTTATCATAAGTTTCTTTATAGGCTTCCGTTATGATATCATGAAAAGGATCTCCAATCAAGGAGACCTTTTGGACATATTCAATGGGATCACTTGGTATGTGTTGCTCAGTGGATTTGTCTAGAGGGTCTTCTGGAAAAATATCAGCATTGCAACACACTTGAGAATACCTCAAATCTTCAATGTTTTCAGCTATGGTGACATGAGGAGAGTCTTCAACAATGTGTTCCATCATGGGCTCCTCCTGAAGCTCTTCAATAGAATCATCTTGGATTTTCCTTTCCTCAGAATCTTGTTGTGTATTGGGAGATACCTCATATTCTTTAAGAAGATGCTTAATTGCTTCCTTTCTTAAATAACTACCAAGATGCTTTTTGATGGGAGTATCATGAACCTCCTCTTCACTTAAATGTTCAAGAAGTGATTCCAAGTCTTCAATACTTTGTATCATGGAAAAAGGTCCATCATATGTTTCCATGTGATACTCTGTCCCAGATAGGTAGAAGGTACAGATCTTTTCAAGGAACTTTTTTAAACCCTTCATACTACCTCTACCATCCAAAGGAAGCTTGAAAAAGAAGTTATACCTTTATTAGGAAGGCCTTGATAGAACCAATAACCGGCCTCACCCCAAAATGTACTAGCAAACATTTCCATCATATTGTCTTCATGAAGAATATTGAAGTTAGCAATCAAATGAAGGAAAGATTTTACATGCCAGATAGCCGAGTCACCATAATCTCCATGAAATGTCGGAAGCCAGTTATATGCATCCCCAAAACCATTACAACAGTTAGGAAAACCCGGGATGTTTGAAAAATCGATAGGCCGAAACATTCCGGTTAACCGAGCACCACATTTCTCCTTTAATTCATCCATATCAAAAATTAATAGTATGCATTTGATATAACAATTAAACCTTGTACTGAAAAGGTGGAGCTGTCAAGTGATGAGCTTTAAAGGTTTTAACATGTCGCATGGGCTCATCTCACCATTGTCTGATCTCAAGATCTTAATCCTTCTTCCTAACAAATTCTCGACTTGTGCCTTGAATTCTTTGAACTTGCTGAGTACTTCGTCGGATTCCTTGGTCTTGAGAAACTTTATATCCACGTCTTTCGTGAGTGATCATCAATAAATGTTACATAGTAGTTGTAACCACCCAATGAAGTAATAGTCATGGGTCCACACAAGTCAAAGTGGAATAGATCTAATATTCCCTTGGATCTGATTTCACTTTTCAGAAAGGAACCCTTACTATTCTTTCCATGTGCACAACCTATGCACATACCATCATGGTCTACATGAAGCATTGGTAGATCTGCCACAATGTTCCTTAATGCTGGGAGAGCTTGATAGTTTAGATGAGTTAGTCTTATGTGCCATAGCTCATTAATGTTGGTGGGACCATGGACTAAGGCTTGAGCTTGTAAGGTGTTCAAAAGATGCAAGCTCTCCTCCCTTACACCAATCAATTTGTTGTGTTCATTCTAGAATTCTTGTTCCATGCAAGCACATTCATATCTGCAAATGTAACTCTATATCCCTTGTCCTCTAAGATGTAGATGGTGACAAGGTTTCTTTTATTACGAGGTACATAAAGCACATCATTCAGATGTAGTAAGTCATTGGATTCTAACTGAAGACGGGTAGATCCAAATCCTTTCACAATATAGTTGGCATCATCTCCAAGTACAACATGGAGACAGGATTCTTTCTCAACAACTTCTGAAAGGTTCTCTTTATAACCAGTCATATGTTTAGAAACACCACTATCTATAAGCTATGTATCACTGGTGGTGGGAACACCACCTGATAATCGTGATATGAAGAAGAATTTTGTACAATCTTCATTTCTTTGTTTCCTGTGATGATGACCTTCTTCCACATTAGTTATTGAAGCTTCATGCTTCCACTTATTTGCAGTAAAGCACTTGTTTGCATAATGGCCATATTTCTTTCACTTATGGCATTGTATGTGTGATAAATCCTTCTTCTTTTCCCTCCGATCTGGAGAAGAACTTGGTCTCCTATCTTTGTTTATGTTTGTGAAACTTCCTTCCTTTTCCGTTGCCTTTCTTGCAGTGAGTAATGAAGGCTTGATTCTCCTAACCCTGAGGACCATCGAGTCTTTGTCTTACTGCAATCTTAGTCTCTTCTTGAGTGCAGTCTTCCCATAACCTGTCAAATTTGGGCAGCTTGGTTCAACCACTTATGGTTAGGATGAAGGACTCCCAAGATGGTGGAAAACCATTTAGAGTGGTCATGACAAGCTCCTTACCTTCAATGCTATCTCCACTGGTCCTTAGCTTGTCCTAGAATTCGGTGATCCTCATGAAATATGATGCAATTGATTCAGACTTGATCATCTTCATATTTGAAAGTTGGTTCCTCAATGTGAGAGTCACATTGATGCTACTATGTTCAAATAGCTTCTTCAAGGTCTTGAACATATTCATAGTTGTCTTCTTTTTTGAGACTTGCAGAACCAAGTGATCTTTCACTAAGTCGACCAAAATCCTTCTTGCTTTGGCATCACTCATCCTCCATTGGGACTTGTCTTCTTCCACTTCTGGTTCTAGAACCTTCTCATTAACAAACTTCATCAAATCATTTTCTTCAAAGATCAGAAGAATTCTAGGTTTCCAGGATATGACGTTTGTATCCCCATCAAGACGATCTTCAACCTTCATTTAAATCATCTTGTCTACAAATATGAACCAAAAACCTTAGCAGGAGTTAGGTCAAAAATGAACTTTTGAATTTAAAGAAACTAACCTCAGAGATAGATGCACCCTATCAAGACAACTTGAGGAAGGGTAAGCTCGAGCCAAAATAGTGGTTGATCAGCACAAAACTTGAAACCCTAATTTATGCAACAGCGAAATTATGTAAAAAATAAAATTTCCTTGAATTTGGATTTTCCTTCACAAAAAGCTGCACCTCCCCTAGAGTGAAATTTCCACAGCTCTTTTTCTGCTAAAGAGATGAGGGAAGCCCTTGAAAGGTCAAACCATAGTTTTCGACAATGTCCTCTTCTAGAAGTGCTCTGATACCTTGTTAGTTTTTACAAGCTTATAGATGTATAACTTAATTGCAAATAAACAATAGGATTTCTAGGACAAAGACAAAACACAGAAACAAAGAACACAAATTTATCTTGGGAAACCCAATCGAAAAAAACTTAGCAAACCTTCTTGCTACAGTAGTGCACCTTCTTATGCAAGAACAAACTTCAGTTAATGAGTGTTTATGAGTGAGGAAGGTCAACTCCTATTTATACTGATTTTCCAAGTAAAATTTTACTGGGCCGACTTGTGAATATGACTAGGGCCGACCTACCTTAGGGAGATACAAAAATAATTTTATTTTTATTCTTTTCTTTGGTATTCTTTCCCTAGGGTTTACATTGAATCATTCTAGGGTTTACATGAGTAATTACATCAATATAATCTCCCATATGAGGTACAAGTAAATACAATACAAGTACAATAATAATAACTTCTAAAGTTGCAATAGGGATTGCATGTTCCTCTTGATCCTACAAATAAAGTGCCTATGCGCTTTCTCCTAGAAACAAAGCTCTGATAACATGTGAAGTTTTCACAGTGAATTGAAAGATCACATAACCTAGCTAGAGAAATAATCAATTGTATATTATTGGATAGAGTAAAATTACTCATGATATACACTATATGGCTAAGTGAACTCACCATAGTAGTGATATAGAGAGATCTTAAACACTCGTCAACATTAAAAGCCACGCTTTATGGAGGTCATTATTTGAATTCTTTACGGCAATAAAAGCCACGATTTATCTACCACTACTGTGTAATATCTCTAATAAAATTATGAATCCTAAGATATGATGCATATACTCATTACTTGTAGTTGCTTATTATACTTGTGCATATATCATCTCTATCTACTTTGGAAATGCCTCTAGCAACTCACGAGGTTGCCCTTCTTCACGCGGACAACAATGGTACTCTTCCCTCTGATGTTTCTTTCTCATAAGGCTCTAATACCACTTGTTGAAAACAAAGACAAGAAATTAAGAACAAACACCATGAAAAAAACAATCTAATGTAGTAAAACCTCAGAAGGGGAAACATCCACACACTAAAAGTATTGAAGCTCATTAATCAAGAACAAGGAGATTACATGACGGTCCTTCAGCCACTCAAACAACAACTCCATTACATATTGCAACCATGCACTATATACTTCATGAAATAAGTTACATGAGTAAAACTGCTGCTAGTTATGCCCGTTACAAAAACTTTCCTTAAACACGTCTAATTTAGTTGGCATTATTAACAATAGTAAACATCTAGTTTAGTTGCCATTATTAACAACTTCTCAATATTACACAAACACAAAAGAAAGATCTGAGACGTGTACATAAGAAAGCCAACCTACCTGTGCACTGTATCGTGAAACTTCTCGTCCTCCATAAACTGGAAGATGACGAAAATGAGTTCTCTTCTGAAAGTGGAACAATGAGCACGAATACTACCACTACAAGGTAGACCAAGATGCAAATTAGAAAATAGATGTGGGATGAAATAGATGTTGCATCCCACATCAATCCATGGACGAACATGGCACTCCATACATATATATATAAAGAATAACCATTCTTAACATTAATGTTATTTTGGCACTCCATATATATAAAGAATAACCATTCTTAACATTAATACCTGAAAATATCAGGGAAATGAAGGCTTTACTCTGTTAAAATAACACAACAAAAAGGGCTCCAGGATTTATGGATCTGCAACAACAAAAATGATTGAGCAACATATATTAAACTTGAATTGTTTGGCTTTGAAACAAACATAGCTTACTATTCCTCTTCTAACTCCTGTCGAAAGAAAAAACAATAAGGACAACAAACTTACTCTTCCTCGGCTTACTCCTATCATGTAAGAAAATAAATCTATAAGGACATCAGGAATGAGATCTAGAGTTATATATGATATATAAGGACATCAAGAATGAGATGTATAGTTGATATATGAAAATGTCAAGAATGAGATGTAGAGTTGATATATGAAAATGTCATAGAGGGATATTAAGAAAATTTTTCTGGAATTTTTGTTTTGTATGTATTTAGAAAAAACATGGTCATTTGACTTGTGGTACGTGAATATTAATAGGCTTGTAAGTGACATATAAAGTTATCTCTTGTTCTCCATAATAGTTATAATCACCCTTTTCTATTCCTCCAATAATAGTAACTTGTTAGCTTTCTTCTAATTAAAAGAGTTAAATAAAGAGTTGTATAGTGTCCGTTATCATGCAAGAACCACTTACTTCTTATATTTTTTATTATAATTTTATAAATATCTCTTAATCCATATACCATAGGAAATGCTGTCTTCTAGTTTGAGAGTCCTCTTCCCCGACTCTACATTTGCTCTAAGCAGCTTCATACTGAACCAGGGAAGCATTTGTGAAAGCTTACCTTCATGATCCCGATTCCAAGGATACTTTTATTTTAGATACTATTTTTATTGCGAAATTCTGCGTTGATGATGTCATTGTTTATTCAGTTACAGACATAGCTCATTGCAAATTTTTCTCTTATATAAAACCGAAAGAAATTTCGGAGATATTTAAATTTAAGCAATGTTTTAGTTCAGAGTTCAGGAAAAGGACCGTTAACATAAAATCATCCCTGCACACGAAGAACTCCTTCAAGTTCATTTTTTATTCCAAACTCTTTGGACGACGACGCCTTGCTGTCAAACCCCATTTATAAGATGAGGGCATAAGATCAATAAGGCAATGGAGGAATGTAAACCCATTTCAACTACATACAAAGTCAATATTATCAAAGACTACTTTTCGACGTTAAATGTTACGGGCTGTTACTGAGCGCATCATTTTCTCTCAAATTTACGAGATGCTCTGAGAACTGCGACTATGTAACTTACCCTCGTAAGTTTTTCAATTCGTTTGGCCATGAACACTTGGGAACATTAATATCAAACTTAATTATATCTTCTCGAATTGGAAATACCTCTGTAGATGCCAAAGTTCATCTAACTAAAAAATAACGCGTATGAGAGAAAAATTCAAGTTCCACAACCATTCTAACTGCAAGATGTACTTGTCAGTATACACTATTTCTCAAAAAAATCCTTTATTTTCCAAGGGAAAAAGAAAGATTGTGAATTAACACAACCAACTAGGCATATATATAATCTATGGTAGAATACACAAGTGGACTTCAAAGCTTGGCATCCCTTCAGTTAAATATCCCCACTTATAACAGTACGTTTTATGTATAGGGCATCACTCTCACAACTACACATCTAAAAAAATATAATAATACAGAATCTGTCCAGCCCTACAAACTTCTGTTTGTAATATCTAACCAGGAAAACACCCTTTCATCCAAGCTACTACCCTAGGTTCAACTCAAATGGATACATATTCAAACTTGAAACTTAATTAAAAACATAAAACAAAGACTGTGAGATATCAATTAATTACATGTCAACTTAAACCATGGACACAACGCTATTTTGAAGTGTCATCGATCTTTATCCTTTTCAGATAAGATCGGGTTGGAACTTGGAATTCATTTCTGCTCGAAGAAGTTCAGTTTCTGCTCCGACCTCTCTTTGTTTGGCTTTGCTACCTTCGTAGTATGTCTGTTCTCCATGCTCGACATGTTAACTAGTGTACCAGCGGGCATGTTCTATTCTGTTGAGTTTTATGTTAGTTCAGATTTCAAAATTTTTATTTAACATTTCATCGTATTACAAAGTAATCATGAACTTGAACATATACTATATAAAGAATGCTGCAGTAAATAATCAGGATCACAATCACAAGGAGATAGTTATGTACAGTCGACACAAAACTTATCGTCTGAAACCTTTCTTCACAAGGAGAAAAAACCCAACAACCTTTCACTATAATAAGAATTTCCACAAGAACAAGTACAATAACCAGTCTAAGGTTCAGATCACAAGGATGCATCAATCTGGAAGAACCTGCAATAATAGCAACCCTAGATACCTTCGCTACCACAAGAGAGGTCTAGGGAACTATTGTAGAAGAGCTGGAGTCTATACAAGAAAAGGCATAGCTAACCTAGAAGAGATATCAATAGAGATAACAAGCTGCAGTAGAAGGTAGCGAATTTCAGAGAGGAGAATATGAGTGTCGAATTGATGATCACAATGAGAGGATGCTTTCATATAAATACACGTCAATGGTGAATCTCCACTAAGGCCCACATATCCAAATGATAGTAAGTGACCTCTACTCATCCACGTTTGACTTGGCATTGCCCACAATTGGGTTAACTACTTATGGAGACCTCTAGACTCTATAACATTAACACTCCCTCTTAGATAGGGAGGGAGGTATCATCATGCTTGAACACATCTTAGACTTCTTCTAGGCATCATGATTTGTCTTGGGCACCTCCACGTCATAGGAAAGGTCTTCTCACGTTCATGTGGCTACAACCAACATGGACCTTAATCATTATGTCATGGGCTACAACCTCATGACGTCCACAATGGCTACAACCTCTTGTGGGCTCACAAGGGCTACAACCTCTTGTGAGACTTTCACCAACACATCAAGCGCTACAACCTCATTATGTTCACAAGGGATACAACCTCAAGGGACAATGGGCTATAACCCATAGAACAGTCAACTACCTCTCTCCTCGTCCAGAGAGAGCCACACCATTCTCCCTGTCTAAGGGAGAATGTCTCATTGATGTTGCAACATCTATACTCTCTATCAACGAGGGAGACATTCTCCACCACACCAAGCCTGTCACAAAAGTACACAAACTTAGCCCTGGGTAGAGGCTTGGAGAGAACATAGGCAATTTAATTATTTGTAGGAATATACTGGCGCTGGACTGGACTACTCTCCTCTACACCATTTCTCTAATGTAATGGTACTTGATCTCCACATGTTTTGATATGTCATGAGATATTGGATTTACCGAAAGCTACACACAGCTCTGGTTATCACAGTGAATCAAGGTCATCTCTAGCATCTAACCAAATAATTCAGCAAGGAGCTTCAGAAGCCATAATATTTCCCAAGCTACAACACATACTCAACTTCTATTGTACTCAGTGTTACTGAAGTATGCTTCCTGCTACACCAGGAAATCACGGCAAACCTCAAACTGAAGCAACAACTTGAGGTGCTCTTCCTTTCTATTACGTTGCACCTATACCCAACGCATCTGCAGATGTACCCCAGGGAGAGAGGGCCATTTTTTTGACCAACAGGAGTGTTATCGAGCATTGGTGGTCATGGTTGGGCCCTGGGGTTCTTCCTTTAGGAGTACTATGGATTAATGGCACTGCCGACTACCCTTTGCTAGGGTTTTTTAACCCCAGAGTTGGTGTCTGGGGCCCTTAAGGGTTGATCATTGGGTTACATGGCTCCATATCCTGTTTATAAGCTCTGGTGGCCTCTACTTCAGCTAGGAGACATTCATCTTCCTTCACAAACACTCACGACACCCTCCTGGACCTTCAATCAGTGGGCACCTACTCTCTTTGGCCTTATCTCCTCAGAGGAAGCCATCCTCTATGCCGGGCCTTTTTCATGCTTTGAGGAAGGCATTGAGAGATTTTATAGGATTCCAGAGGCTATATGGGGAATAATGCCCTCCCTCCATCTCACTCCAGCCTTTCGTTCGCATTGGTTCGCTTATTTGAACGAATTTGGCACCTAGGGGTATAAATACCCTAGGTGGGCTACCTTGAGCTCACTTAGTGGATATATTTTTTTATTATTTTATTTTAATTTTAAGTTGGCATTTTATAATTTCAAATTGACATTTTAAAGGGATGTCAGCCGATATTTTGTAAAAAGTCAGTGTGCGATCATATAAATAGAGCTCCTCTCTTCATTTTTACATAAGACTCATGGGATAAAATGATGTGTTACTTTTTTGCCTTACTTAGGGGTCTTGAAGTGATGCGCACCTCTTGAGGAGACTTATTTTTCTAGGTTAACAACAATCTCTTGAAGTATCTTTGGTTCTTGCTCTTTGCTAAGGTGACACTAGAATTGTTAGCTTAACACATGCACAAGGAGGTATCAATGCTCTTGTCTTGATTTCTCTTTATTAAATGTTGATGGATGGTGCTTGTTTATGATTGAATGGTAGCCATTAGTTTTGTATTTTGTATAAACTACGTCATTTTCAACCTTTTGTCACCATAGTATTGAGAATGACGTCATCCCCTGGAAGGAGTCCTTTATAAGCTTGGGCCTTAGGTCTCTGAGTTTTGACCTAGTTAGGAT
This sequence comes from Pseudotsuga menziesii, assembly GCA_001517045.1. Classification (NCBI taxonomy): domain Eukaryota; kingdom Viridiplantae; phylum Streptophyta; class Pinopsida; order Pinales; family Pinaceae; genus Pseudotsuga; species Pseudotsuga menziesii. The sequence continues at coordinate 1,116,768 of LPNX010533545.1, read as the reverse complement.
TCTTTTAGTGAGCCATTGTGATTGTCGTAGAAGGCCCTAGCTTGCCAAACTTTGGAAATACCTCTCAAGAGAAAGGCTGGTCACTTTCCTTGATGCCTTAGGGTTAGGGTAAATCCTTAAAACCCTTAGCTTAATTCTCATACAATTTTTCTTCAATTTAATTGCATTTTCACATGTTTATATTTGCATTTTACATGGTAGATTACGGTAATTTTAGGTCTAGAATTATATGTTAAAAACCCTAAAAATAAAAATAAAACTAATTTTTTATGCACTTTTGATCCTCCCTAGAATTTCAGGCCCTAAAATTTCGTACCCTAAAATTCCAGGCCCTCCCTAAAATTCCTTGCCCTATAATTTCAGGCCCTCCCTAAAATTCTACGGCCTCCCTAAAATTTTGGGCCCTCCCTAAAATCTTAGGCGTCCTAAAATCTCGAGCCTAAAATTTCGACATCCTTGACTCCATTAGGTACTAGTTAGTAGTATATTCCATGTTTAAGTGTCTTTTGCAAAGTTGTTATTAGGGCTCTCCCCTAGGAAGTTTCGACTTCTGAAGAAGTTAAGACACGTTACTAAGGTGACAGTGGTTACTTTCTCCACATATGTTTGTCAGTGGCTTGGACGCCATTTCATCCGGTAACACTATCTACAACACTTCATGCCTAATCAAAATTAGAATAGCCCTGCGATCTCATGTCAGTGCTGGAAGCATGACGCAAGCCATATCCAACTGTGCCATGCAAGTATCTCAACACATGCTTTCCAACAATCCAATGCATCTGCCTCGAGTCACTCATTAACTGGCTAAGGGCACTCACTACAAAGCAGATATCCTGTATGATGTTAACTAGATACATCAATGACCTTATCTACTATCTACACATGGTGGGATCTATCGAATCTGAATCAGAACAACTCAACTTCTTTAGATTCGACACCATCGATGTATTCATGGACTTACACCACATCATCGCAAATCTCCTTGGGATATCTTCTATATACTTCCCTTGTCTCAAGAAAATCTCATCAACTCTTTGCGACACCTCTAGTCCCAAGAAAACTGCATCAGGCCAAGGTCCTTAATCTCGAACTTAAAGGCTAACTGCCTCTTGCATTGAAGAATGGGCCTCTCTGCTCCGATGAAAAATAAGTCATCAACATATAGGACCAAAATCAAGGACTCACCATCAACAACCTTATAGTAAAGGTTGGAATATGCATCACTCTTGGTGAAACCCAAACTCACCAAGTATCCATGAATCCTCTTGTACCATGCACAAGGTGCCCGCTTAAGTCTGTAAAAGGCTTTCTTCAATCCTCACAACAAGATACTCCTTCCCATGGAACACAAAACCATTTGGATGCTCGATGTACACTTCTTCCTCAATCACCACATTGAGAAAAGCAAACTTTACACCATCTAATGTAATCGCCAACCCATAGCGAAAACAAAGCAATAATCATTCTGATGGAAGTGTACCAAGCAACTGGAGCAAAAGTCTCCTCAAAATCAACTCCCTCTTTCTAGAATAAACCTCTAGCCACAAATCACTTTGTGCTTCTTGATGTTGCCATATGTTGCATGCTTGATCTTATAGATCCACTTGGAAGTCACCACTAACTTCCTTTTAGGTCTTGGAACAATCTTCCACACATTATTTATCACGATGAACTGATACTCCTCCATCATGGCATCTTACAAAACTTGCTGGCTAGTTGCCTCCTCATAGCTTAAGGGCTCAGAATCAATGATGTGAGTCATCAATGCTACATAATCTGTAAACTTATGACGTCTCTTGCTTTCCCTAGGGTGTGACGAAGAGCTACATGCCACTCTACAACCTGCAAAGTCTGATGGACACATGCAAGCCTCTTTCGAACTACGACAACATCTTTAGGAACATCAATCCGCTCTGTTGGATCATATGGATGAACAAACTCAACTAACTCCCTTTGATCTAGTGAAGAGTGAGGGGGAGATGAAACCATATTCTTTGGAGCCTAGTACTCACTGCCAATCTCCATGTGAGACCTTCTAGCTCTTATGAAAGCTAACTCCTACTCAAAGCTAACATCCCTGCAAGCGTCAATATGTCTCTGACCTAGGATATAGATCTTATAATCCTTTGAAAACTCAGTGTACCCAACAAATGTACCCTTCCTTCCTGAAGAATCTAACTTCATCCACTTCTCCTTGAGCACATGAATGTATACAAGACACCCAAATGTCCCCAAATGACTAACCTCTGGCTTCATATCTGTGAAGGTTTCCTCACGAGTCATGTTCCTCAATATCTTATGAGGGCTTTTGTTCTGAACATAAACTATGGTACTGAAAGCCTCCACCCATAAGAACATAGGCAAACCTTGATCATGAATCGTAACCTTGGCCACCTCTACAATTGATCTGTTCTTCCTCTCTACAACCCCATTCTACCGAGGGTTGTACGAAACAATGTATTCTTGTCTCCTTGCAGAAGTCACTAAAGTCTAAAGATACGTCCTAAACTCCTAGAATTTGCTAAGCACCTCTTCAGATTCCTTGGTCTTCAAGAAGTAGATCCAAGTCTTTCAGGAGCAGTCATCAATGAATATCACATAATACTGCAATCCATCCAAGGAAGCAATTGTCATCGATCCACACAAATTAGCATGCACTAGATCCAAGATTCCCTTGGAACTGCAATCACTATTCAAAAAAGAATTCATTGCATTCTTTCCAAGTGCACAACCTTTGCAAATATCGTCAAGCTCAACTTGTTATATTTTTACAATTTATTCAATATGATCTAGGATCTTATCTAAGAGAATAACATGCACAGCAATAATCAGAAGAGAAAAGAGACACAAAGATTTTCCTCAAGGAAACCATAAAGGAGAAAACCTGCATCTTCCTCGAAGATAGAATGAGCACCAATAGCAAAAAGTAAAACCCAAAATATGGAGATGTCCTTCATTAGCTTTTCTCTCTCTCACTTGTGCAAACTTGTCCTCTCTCTTACTCATGGGAACTTTATGAGCGAGTGAGTAAATATAGAGGCACCCTCTCTATTTATACTTTATCCTAACTTGACCTTTTCCCTCAACAGCGCCAACTTCTCTAGGAGAGTCTAGTAACCCTAATACAACTTAAACCTGGGGTCTAATACCCCGACATACAATGGAGGGTTAACCTCAATGACTTTACACGACTTAAATACAATAATGACTCTCCCGATCGAAGGAATAAACATCTTCGTTGAGGTACAATAAAATACAATATGAAATATACAAGTGAATATCTTCTGAACTTACAATTACATTAACACTCCCTCTTAACCAGTAAGGTATTCTATTGACACAGACATCAATACATATAGGCACAAGTATTCAATGTCGAATCATCATCAACGTTGGATCATCATTGTTACTGCTGCTACTATCCACATCATCTTGATCAAATGGTGTTATCTCTCGAATCTACTCGTCATAGGAAGTTCTATAGAGCCAGCCCTTTTTCATGTTGGATGTAGGCCTATCCTCCATGTAGGTCTTCAAATCATCAAGTAGGTATAGCTAAGGACTTATTGCCTCTCCAAAACCTGAAGGAGCATCCCAAGACTGATAATATGCCTCTACAAAACCCAAAGGATCTCTGAGGACTAATTATGTGCCTCTGCAAAAACTGAAGGAGCATCCCAGGACTAATTATATGCCTGTGCATAACTTGAAGGATCTCCAAGGAATGATTATATGCCTCTGCAAAACCTGAAGGAGCATCCCACGATTGATTATATGCCTCTGCAAAAACTAAAGGATCTCCCACGACTGATTATATGCCTCTGCAGAACCTGAATCCCCTACTACCGTCTCATCCCTTTAGATCATCTCATCGTCACATAGACCATATCCCAGAAGCACACATCTCAACTGGAACGACCACAACCCTTACATATGCACCATGGGAGGACACACCTACCACCATGTGAAAAAGGCTCTCGTGCATCTACGTCTTCCGAACTCATCACCTCCCCTTGGAGGGAACCTCGATCTGAAGTACACCAAGCTTTTCTCTGAAGTATTCAAACTTCACTCTGGATATGGCTTGGTCAACACATCCGTTATCTGCTCATTCTTCGTAACATACTGGAGCTTCACTGCTCCTCTCTACACCATATCCCTGATATAGTGGTACTTGATCTCAATATGCTTCAACTTGTCATGAAATACTGGGTTTTCGAACAACTTTACACAACTCTTGTTGTCACAAAAGATACAAGTTGTCTCAAACTGCAGAGCAAACAAATCAGACAGTAGCTTCCTAAGCCATATTGCCTCAAAACTAGCCGAGCAAGCTGCGACATACTCTAATTCAGCTGTACTCAGTTCCATGCAGGATTGTTTTATGCTAAACCAAGAGATCACACCTGATCCCATCCAGAAGCAGCACCCCGAGGTGCTCTTCCTATCTACAGCACTGCCAACCTAATCTGAATCAACATAACCCTACAGGTTAACCTTTTGATTCCTGTCATACATGAGCCCATAATCAACTGTACCCTTTAGTACCTCAATATATGCTTTGCAACAACCAGGTGAACTTGTCTTGGATACGTCAAGTACTGGCTGAAAGTGTTCACAGCAAAGCATGTCTAGTCTCGTGTTTGTTAGGTACATCAATGACCCAATCATCTGACGATACATCGTGTCATCAATTGACTATGATGAAGCATCGCAGAGTAGCTTCAAGTTAGATGCCATGGGTGTGCCTATTGCCTTGTAGTCCATCATCCCAAACCACTTCAGGATCTCTACTATATACTTCCCTTGACCAAGGAAGACTCCATCTACACTCTACCACACCTCCATACCTAGAAAATAATGCATCATGCCCAAGTCCTTCATCTCAAACTCAGCAGCAAGCTTCCTCTTTGTATCTGTAATCAACCCATCCTCACCTGTCACAAACAGGTCATCTACATACAGCAAGAGTATTATTGGGTTCCCTTTCTAAACCTTGTAGTAAAGGTTGGAATCTGCTTTACTCTTGGTAAATCCAAAACTAGTCAGGAAGTTGTCAATCCTGTCGTGCCATGTCTTGGGTGTCTGCTTTAGTTCGTACAAAGATTTCTTCAACTTGCAAATATTAGTCTTCCTGTCATGTGTCTCAAATCCAAGTGGCTGCTCCACATACACTTCTTCTTCCACTACACCATTCAAGAATGTTGTCTTGACATCCATCTGGTGTATCTTCCATTTCATCACTGTAGCCAGAGCAAGTATTGTTCTGATGGAAGTGTATCTGGCAACAAGAGCAAAAGTCTCCTCATAATCTATCCCTTCCTTCTGGGAGAAGCCACGTGCCACAAATCTCGCTTTATATTTCTCTATGCTGCCATTTGCAGCATGCTTAATCTTGTAGATCCATTTGGAAGTCACAACAGACTTCCCTTCAGGTCTTGGGACCACATCCCAGACATCATTCTTGATGGTCGACTGATATTCCTCGATCATGGCAGCCTTCCATTCTTTCTTTTTTGCTGCTTCTTCATAACTGGAAGGTTCCTTGTTAATAATGTCACACAGCAGGGCTACATAGCTAGAGTATGGCCTAGGTCTCTTGCTTTCTCTGTGTATTCCTTCTAACTGCCATATCTCTACATCTAGAATTGCCTCTCATACCCATGCTAGATTCCTCTTGTTAGAATTCTTCTCATGAGGTGGGTCTACAGGTTCTCAAGGTTCTTTCATTTCTCGATCTTCTTGTCGAGTTGCTTCATTCATTGTTGTCTCTCGAATCCTGGGTACTTCTGGTTCTTCAATGTCTTCAATAGGTAGTTTTCTGGATCTGTTGTATGCTGAGTCTTCATCAAATGTCTCATCCCTTCTTATATCGATCTTCTTGTACCCTGGAAAGTATATTCTGTAGGCCTTTGAGTTTTCACTATATCCCACAAATATGCCTTTCTTTCCTAAAGGGTCTAACTTCATTCTTTTCTCCTTCGGAATGTGTATGTACACTGGGCAGCCAAATATTCTGAGGTGGCTGATTTTTGGTTTCTCACCAGAGAATATAGTCTTTCCTTTTGGCCACATAAGAACTTTGCCATTAATAAACACAACCCTCGTACCTTTTGCTTCCAATGCAGATATGGAGGGAAGATTCTTCTCGAGTCCCGGTACATATAGAAAGACCTTCATCTTCAAAGACTTTCCAAAGTTCAACTAGTAAGAGGCTTCACCACTTCCTTTTATAGGGTATTGGTAGTCATCCCCAAGTTTCACCTTGTGAGGTGACTCTTATTCAGAGAGATTCACAAAGGATTCTTTGAATCCCATCATATGCTTGGAAGCCCCACTGTGCACAAGACAATCATTGCTCCTATGTGAAATAGTACCTGCGAGAGCTAAAATCAGAACATATTCTTCATCGCTTGAAGAATCTTCACCGTCTCCTCTGGTTCTCTTCCTGGGAGATTCATCATCCTATGCAGTGTGAGCATGATGTCTTTTCTTGTTGTTCTTCTTCTTTTTGTTCTTGGGACAATCTTTGGAAAAATGTCCCTTCTCATCACAAGTATAGCATCTGATATTAAATAGATCTCTCCTGGGTCTTCTATGGTTATCCCTCTGATTCTGGTGGAGATGTTTTTATTTCTTGTGATGAGAGTGCTCCCTTTTGTTATTCTTGGTGTGTGTTGTGAGAGCTTGATCGTCATTTCCCATCTTTTCTTCTCGAGCTATAATTCGAGCTTCTTCTTGTGAGCATTCCTCCCACGGCCTACTGAAAGTGATTAACTTTCGTTTAGCACAAATTCCTTGAATAAAGGAGCCCCATGACCTAGGGAGACCATTCAAGGTGGTCATCACAAATTCTCCATTCTCTATGTCTTCTCCCATAGCTTCAAGTTGTTCCTTCATTTGAGAGACCCTTGTAAAGTTTGACTATATGGTCTTTGCATTCTGGATCTTCACATTCTTCAACTAATTTCACAAGGTTATCTTTTGATTTATATTCTTTCCTTCAAATAGCTTGGTCACGGAATCAAACATCTCTTTAGTTGTCTTTAAGGAAGAACATGTGGCATGGTTGACATAGAGAAAAGGTGCATAGAATTAGCTTGAAGTAAACTGAGAGAAACGCAATAAATGGAGCAGAAGGAAGCACAGTGATAGGGGGAGTCTATGAATTTACAACTCAGATTATTATTCAAAAACTTGCCTCAAGAAGGAAGATGAGGATGCTAACTAAGACTATCATTTCTCAACCAATGATTAGTGCCAAGTCCGGTTAACAATGGGAAGAGAAGCAAAGGACTCAAAAGGAGAGATATGTTGGTAAGGGTAGTTGTCAGAAAGAAGAAAGACAGGAAATCCTATATCAAAAAGGGTACAACAATGGCATAACAGGTTATTCTTTGTCATTGTTGTCAAAGGGGGAGAATGTTTAGCTGTTGCCATCAATGTCAAAGGGGGAGAATGTTGAGAATATAGTTGTCATTGATGTCAAAGGAGTTCAGGAATGGCAAAGGAATAACCAATAGACATGATAGCAGGATGACCTCAGTAAAAGACAGGATTCGCAAAGTAAATATACAGGGATTGTCAATTGATGTTAAAGGAGTTCAACAATGACAAAGGAATTCCAAAAATCAGATGGTAGATCAATGACAGGGGAAAGATCCACAAAATAAGAAGTAGAAGATAACATTCCAAAGTGCCAAAGTAGATTTGGACGACCCAGATCATTCGAGAGAATAAGATCAATGGTCTATAATAAGATCCGCAAACTAGATATGCATGGAAAATAACATCCCCAAATAGTAGAGTGAAGTGAAGGATTGGACGACCCAGATCAATCGAGAGAAATTGTGGAAGCCGTTTTAGACAAGATCGACGGTGGTGAATGTTTTCCACAAAAGAAAAGTGAAGATCCACAATTTGAATTTGATCGTAGATTGACGGTCCAAAAAAATTGCAGAAACAAAGTTACGGAAGAAAATTGCGGAGGTCCAAAATGGGAAAGTTTGGTTCCTCATTCTCTTCAATCTGCAATCTGAAGATCAACGGTCAGGAAAGACTTCGCAAGAGATCGACGACGCAGAAGCAAAATTGCGGAAAAGGAATTGTGGAAATAGTTTGAACAAAATTGGAAAACCCACAATCCGCAATCCACAAGATCGACGGTTAGTAAAGACTCCGCAAAAGATTGACGACGTGGAAACAAAATTGCAGAAAAAGAATTGCGGGAGTAGTTTAAACAAAATTGGAAAACCCACAATCCACAATCTACAAGATCGACGGTCGTGAAAGAATCTGCAATAGATCGATGACGCGGAAGAAAATTTGTGGGAAGGGAATTGCGGAAGTCACTTTTTGAGATTTTATGAACCTGCAATCCGCAATCCAAATTTGAATTAAGATTGACGATCAAAAGAGAGTCCACAAGAAATCAATGACGCGGACAGTACCTTGCAGAAAGGCAATTGCAGAAGGACCTTTTGAAAAAAGTCAAAACATGCATCCACAATCCGCAATCCGCATCTGATCTCAAATCAACGATCAGGGAAGAGTCCACAAGAAATCAACGGTGTGAAAAGTACCTTGTGAAAAGCTAAGTTATCAAGGTACCCGTATCCGAGGGTAGGGTACACGTACCGAGTACTTGGGTACTCGTAGGGTACGTCTCCTGCCGTACCCCATACTACGTCCACATATCCGAGACTTCGTTATAAAAGAAGGGGTACTAATAGGCAAAATGGTACGCCATACCCCGTGTTTGGGTACTCCACGGGTAGGCCCGACTCAATAAAATGCAATTCATTAGGGAAAATGTAATGAACCCCCACCAAATCTGAACTAATTTTTTGCTAATTACGTATGGAGTCTGGTTCAAGACTTATGTCTAACACTTTGCAACACTATTCAAATTCCACTGAATATTGTCCAAATCTAGTAGATTGATTTTACATTGATTTACAATGAATGTCTTTATGGTTTTGTGTTCAGCACTTATGGAACGTAATTTGACTGCCAAATGTGCACATAATACATATGTATTTAATATTGAGAAATACACTCACATCAACGCAGGAATATATTTGGCAATTTTCAAATTTTTATTGCCTGTAACAGCAGTACAAATAGGTGTTTAAAAGAAGATTTCAAGTGTACTTCCATGCCTGAGTTTGATTCTCTATTATAGCTTCCTGGTACAATGATTTATCAAATTTTATGTTTCGAAATTTCAAACTGAATCTTTTTTAATTATGAATCATGATTCATAATTTATGAAGAAATCTATATGCATGTATGATGTGACTATGGCATATATATATATATATATATATACAATACCCCCGACATACCTAAGTACCCTTTCTCAAAAGTGGTGTACCCGTACCCAAGTTTCCTGGTAACTTAGGTGAAAAGGTAGTTGCGGAAAGGAAATTGCGAAGGAACCTTTTGATAAAAGTCAAAACGCAAATCCGCAATCCGCAATCCACATATGATCTCATATCAATGGTCAAGGAAGAGTCCGCAAGAAATCAATGGTGCAAAAAGTACCTTGCAGAAAGGTAGTTGCGAAAGAACATTATGAAAAAAGTCAAATTGCGCGTCTGCAATCCGCAAATTGCGGAAAGATCATTGCGAAAAGGCAATTGCGGAAGGATTTTTGTTGTGGAAATATCATTGCAAAAAAAGGCAAATTTAGAAGGAATTCTGGTGCTGAATTAACATTGCGCAGAGGAAATTTTGGAAATATTTTTGTTGCAAACTGTCATGATTAATAAACCTAAATAAAGTTAAAGAATTATTAAAATGAAGAATTGTGCTTACATGAAGAGGCACGATATAAAAATGAAAAGGGGCAACTATGAGGAGATGCATTCGTAGAAAACGTGTTAAAAGGTATTTATAGACAGAGTGTTGAGTGAAAGAAATCGTCTCTGTGATCCAGATCTATGTAGCAGCAGCAATAGACAGAGACCAAAGAAGAAAAAGTAGTGACAGGGTTGAAAACATAAAGAATATCTGGAAATCTGATGAAAACAAATCAAGGTGGTAAGGTGGTGCTAGGGAAAGCTACAAGCCTGCAAGGAGGTTGTAGCCTCCTTCCAGTTGTAGCTGGTAAATAGGGTGCAGTAGCATCCTTTAAGTTGAAGCTGATAAAACCAGGGGGTCGTATCCTCCTTCCAGTTGTAGCTGGTAAATAAGGTGTAGTGGCAAGGTGGTGCTAGGGAAAGCTACAAGCCTGCAAGGAGGTTGTAGCCTCCTTCCAGTTGTAGCTGGTAAATAGGGTGTACTAGCATCCTTTAAGTTGAAGCTGATAAAACCAGGGGGTCGTATCCTCCTTCTAGTTGTAGCTGGTAAATAAGGTGTAGTAGCATCCTTTCAGTAGCAGCTGATAAAACTAGGGGGTCATAGCCTCCTTCTAGTAGTTGTTGGTAAATAGGGTGCAGTACCATCCTTGTCTGTAGTAGCAGGAAGAAACTATTTGTAAATATAATTTTGCAGTAATAGGAAGTATTGGTGGTTTACCCAATTGGGCTTCCACGATAAATTTTTGTTCTATGTGTTCTTGTTGATCATGTCTGTTAATGAATAAATTAAAAGTGGTTTAAATTGTCAAAAGTAATCAATATTTATTCAACCACCCTCTCACTATTATCCAATATTCCATCAAGCGGTCATCGAGTGTTGAACGAAACCAACTCAGGGGATCCCAGAGATTTCCAACATGAAATAGACATAACACATGTGGATGCACCTTCATCTATTACGATTCGTCCAATGGTTTTTTTGCCATGGATTACATCGGTCGAAAAGGCCAAATGGTAAGGTAGGCGTGGTTTAACATTAGAAAGATTAAACTTAGCCATCAAGCTCGTAGATTCCATACTACCGATGGCCGCCAAAACTGCATCTCGCTACGAAGGGCAACTTTGGAGCACTTCTAAGGCTGACATCGCACAAAGACTTTGGGCTAGGTCTTCCACTACCGAGTAGTTGGAAGCAGCCCTCACGTTAGGATTATGGAATGTCTTTTTTAAAACACATTTCGGTATTTTCGGCACATGATCAGCAAGTTTATCCATCAAAAGTAGGGCTGAGGTTTCAACCGTTTGTTTATCTTTCTGCGAAGACTCAGTTTCATTGTTTTTGTTTTTGGTCTGCGGTAAAGTATGGGATCAGACCATGTTAATATATGATTGATCAATAGAGGGAGCGTTCTGCTTGCCCCAGCATTGTTTGGATCACTAGAAGTCGTATCTTGTCTGTGTGGGAATAGGTCCTTAAGGACTGCAGGTTGTTGTTGTTCCAACAACTTCTGTGCTTGATCCATTAAGGGGCATTGATAGGTCAATTGATCTTCCTGGCATAGCTTGCAAGGAACCTTTAGCTTCTTCTTATCTTTCTTACCCCCTCAACATTATTGACGGGTTTTTGTTTATTCTTACCTGCCTCACCATTTTGTACATTTATTCTTTTTTCCACCGGACTTCTGAGTTCCCTTATGGATAGATTATGCATAAACATTTGCATTTTGGGGTGAAGAGTGGCAGTGTTAGATTCCTTTGCTGCAGATTGTTTCACTGAAAACTCATATATCTGCTTGGCCACTAATTCTATAGATAGTGACTCAACTGAACCCACCACGCCATCGGCATGTGGTCCAAGATTTGGTTTTGCAAAGTCCATGTTGGACCTTAGCGCCTCGGGAATAATATCATAGAGAATCCCAGACTGAGCATAAATCAAGTCCAGTTGTTGGGCCCTAAGTATAACTTCCTCCTTTGAGGCCACTCCCAAAGTTGAAACGTCATTTCAAATGTACAACAATAGAGACTTCAAAAACAATTCCTACAAAAACTCGAGAGAAATATTAGCTTTAATGAGCCTCTTTCTTTTTCTCTGCTCCTACATATGGTCAGATGTATGACTGGCCTTATTTTGTTGAAAAGTCGACAAAAGCTCCGTATCGGCATCATACTGGACAAGAAGTTGAAAATGGTTCAGAAAAATAGTTGCTAGATCAAGAAAATTGTCATAGGCGGAAAACGAAAGTTCAATATACAATTTGGCTGCAACACTAGTCAGAGTTCTTTGAAATAGCCTCAGCCGAATCGAATCATCATTCAGCGAGTTAGAGTAACACCACAAGTGAAATGGCATGGCTTGGTGCCCCAGATCCTCTATAGTTTTGCCTTAAAACTTGGGAATGTCAAACGGTAATTTAATTGGAACTGGTGGCCAAGTCGGATCGTGGCACATAGGTCCATTCATGAGTTTCGAAAGTTCTGACAAGTTTAAAGTTGTCAAGAAAGGTAATCTAGGCTAATCCAAAGATTGATATTGAGGAGTTTGGGATGAGAAAGGTCCTGCACCTAAATTCCGAAAAGGTTGAATAAGGTTGCCCCCAGCCATCGACTGTGAAGAAGTAGCAATGTTCTAAAAAGGGTTCCATCCAAAGGCCAAAGGATTGCTAACTTGAGGTGTGTTATGCTGTTTTCAACTTATTCTAGCCGAAGTTGGAGTCACAGATACGGGATCAGTGATTCCTCCACTGAAAACTGAGAAAGGAGAGATTCTGAAAGGTGCAGCCGAAACTTGACTAGAAGTTTGAAAGCTGAACCCTGACAAAGGGTTCTAGCTTCCAGATGACACACCTGCATAGGTAGGTGAAGGGCCTACATAAGGTGAGGATTGAGGAAAGTGTCCTCCAAACCATGGAAAACCTTGGACAAAGGAAGTGGAACCACTACGAGAAGAAGTAAAGGGCACACTGGGTATCCCAGTGACAACCATTCTAGAAGGACCAGTAGTGTTTGATGGTGCTAAGGGACTAGTCACTCCGGCACTCGAAGAAACCGAGGTTGAAAAGTTTAAAAACACCTTTGGTGCGGTAGATACATTTGGTTGTGGTGCACTCACAGGTGAAGGAGAAACTCCACTGACAACCATGGCTGAAGTGGGGGTGGACATATCCCCCAAACCTTCTCCTAAACTAGACATAACAAAACTCAAAGGAACACTAATTCCAAGTGGACCTAACAGATGAACTTGTACCAACACAGGATCTCTTAGATCTGTTGGAATATATTAAACCCACTCACAACTTAGGATAAAATAATTAATCATTATTTGATTAATTATTCACCCACTAGCTTAATTAGTTGGCACCCACTTGCACCTTAAAGTCAATACATGCCATCTATATCCTAGGAATGGTTTATTTCTGATTCTGGGTTGATCCAGAATTAGTATACGGGACCTTACAGCAGATTCTGCTTTTTTCTGCTTTTTCCTGCTTTTCTATGGATAAGATAAAAGCTAGTCAACTAGGAAACTAGGAACTTTTGTTTCCAACCCATCCTCCATTAGTTTTTCTCCATTTTCTAGGATTAGCATGTTATTTCCATCTCCTTGACAACTCACTCATGCGTTTGCCAACTCGTGAGGTCCTTGATAGATTTAGCAAGTGCTTTATCCACCTATGGGGGTTTGCTATATTTTGGTAACTCAGCGTTTTTGAGCTTTATGAGTTGTTTCCATACAATTCGATTTTCCTATGAGGGATGTACTATTTATGTACACTATTATTCATAATTATTCAATGGAAGGATACACACCAATATTCATCTCTTCATTCATGTGATTCAGTCTCTTTTCTTCTCTCTATTTTTCCTGTGTATGCTTGTGAGAATTCTTAGTAGCAAGATCTATTTCCTGTGCTTCTTCTTAGCATCATTGCACATAGCATTGATCTATTATTTCTACATGGTATCAGAGCTACAAGGTTTATCAAATTCTACAGAGTTGAGGAGCGCATCCAGTCTCCTATCCCTCTTTGAAGAAGAGCTTGTCTAGCTTACAAGATTTTCTCCTAGTTTGTTTTGCAGGTTGCAGAGAGTATCTCTTAGAGCATATCAACAACTTCAATATGGATTCAAAAGTTCCTCTACTATCTCCTTTCAACTATGCTGATTGGAAGCCAAAGATGAGTGCATACTTGAAGAGGCAATGTCTCTTTGATGTCTCCATTGGTCAATTGAGTGAACCTGAGTCTTATGAAGAGAAGATTGATTGGCTAAATAATTGTGATAGAGCTTATGGAATTAAGTGTTTGGGAATGTCTCCAAATATATATCATCTCATAGATTCTGCTGAATTTCCATTTGAGCTTTGGAAAATTTTGGACAAAGCTTTTGGTTTGCAGGAAATTGAAGATGAAGCATGGAGCGAACCTAGCATCTCCTCTTGTTCTCTTTTCTCAAGATTCCTTGGCCTCTACATTCACTGATGAAGTTGATCGTGATGAAGAATTTTCTCATATAGTTCATGTTGCTGCTGCCCTCTTTCATTCGAATGCTTCCTCCTTCAATGAAGAAGTAAATATTGAAGAGCCATCTTTTCCTGTGTCTCTTGAAGGTGATTTTTCTTCTTATCATACTATTGATGAAAAAGAAGTAACATATGGAGCTGTTGTTGATATTGATTATGATCCTATAACCCATTCATTGTTCTCTCAATCTCCTATCTTAGATTATGA
>LPNX010533545.1:1053227-1102152 GCA_001517045.1 Pseudotsuga menziesii | reverse complement strand
TTTGGATCTGTTCTAAACACTTATGGTTCAGATCTTATGCCCATCCATCATTCAAATTTTTACACCTATCAGTTTTCCCCAGTTGCTCATAATTTTCCTATTCTAGCCCTATATCCTCATGGAGCCATTGAAGACTTTGTCCTTGTTGTTCCATATGTTAATATTTCTGATATATCAGAGTTTTATTAGCCTCATATCAGATCTATACAAGTGCTACATCAGATTAGAAGATTGACATGTGATTCACATCACAATTTTGCAACTCTTCAGGAAATTGGGTGTGAAATAAATTGTCTTAATTTTTGTACTCTTTGGAAAGGAGTATGCACAGATCTCTTTTCCATTTCAGATTATGTTTGCATATCAGAGTTTGACAGCAGAAAGAAGCATTCAGATAATGCTCCTACTTCATCAGTTGATGAGATACAAGGAGTCTCTCCTCTTCCTTCTTGCAGGTTCTACTCTCCAACACATGATCATGGAGTTCATGATTTCTTCAGCAAGTCCCTCATTCAGAAGCAGTTCAATCAGCTAATTAAAATGAAGATGAAGATATGTTGAAGACATATTTCAAATTTTGTGCCTTGTCCTATCTTGAGGGAGGATTTTCCCCATGTGGTTTTGCCTCTTTCCTCACTTTTCTGGACATAATAATTGTTAAAGGGTGACCATAGCTTTGTTGTTGGGCCCTATACGCATCCATATGCATCTATATTTTTTGTCATACCATCATAAAGTCAAACTTATAGGGGGGTGTTGGAATATATTAAACCCACTCACAACTTAGGATAAAATAATTAATCATTATTTGATTAATTATTCACCCACTAGCTTAATTAGTTGGCATCCACTTGCACCTTAAAGTCAATACATGCCATCTATATCCTCGGAATGATTTATTTCTGATTCTGGGTTGATCCAGAATTAGTATACAGGACCTTACAGCAGATTCTGCTTTTTTCTGCTTTTTCCTGCTTTTCTATGGATAAGATAAAAGCTAGTCAACTAGGAAGCTAGGATCTTTTGTTTCCAACCCATCCTCCATTAGTTTTTCTCCATTTTCTAGGATTAGCATGTTATTTCCATCTCCTTGACAACTCACTCATGCTTTTGCCAACTCGTGAGGTCCTTGATAGATTTAGCAAGTGCTTTATCCACCTATGGGGGTTTGCTATATTTTGGTAAGTCGGCCTTTTTGAGCTTTATGAGTTGTTTCCATACAATTCGATTTTCCTATGAGGGATGTACTATTTATGTACACTATTATTCATAATTATTCAATGGAATGATACACACCAATATTCATCTCTTCATTCATGTGATTCAGTCTCTTTTCTTCTCTCTATTTTTCCTGTGTATGCTTGTGAGAATTCTTAGTAGCAAGATCTATTTCCTGTACTTCTTCTTAGCATCATTGCACATAGCATTGATCTATTATTTCTACAAGATCAATAAGAGGTCAATTTCAATTCCTTGCGAACTCTTCAGCTTGCAAATCTTCAATTTCTACTGAAAAGGTATCAATCTGAGTGTATCTAAGTTTAGGTTCCCCTAGACTTTCACTGCACTAGTTGATTCAAATGAACCATTTGTGTCCAATCTCTGCCTTTCAAGTGACGGTGGAGTCTCCACTGTTGAAAGCAAAGGAAGATTTTGGAACTTTCTAGACCTACTAAGAGGTTGATCCTCCACATCTATAGATTTTAATCATAGACCTAGAGGTCACACTAGATCACAAGCAATCCATAGAGCACACCACCAAAAAATTCTAAGTATCACAAACCAAGGCAGGTAAAAGATGTACCTTCCAAAGGAGCGTATGGGATGATTAGAGGCCAGAACAGACCAGTGGAGATCAGAGAACACTTACCTAGGGTACCGAGACAATTTTTTTGGGTGCAAGCGTTTCAATCACCAAACCACCCTCCCAAATTGTTATCTGGGGTTTCCTCCCAAGTCTAACCTAGGTACAGTGGAAATAACCTCCCACCGTCACCTGTGAAAGAGCTCAAGATACTAAGGTTATCAAGCCTACAAAAAGATTCTGGTGGTACAGTCGCAGGTCTGATCGATGTGCATGGGAAGGGTAGAAGAGCTCGAAATCTAAACAGTACCGACACCGCACGAGGCCACAAGGTGGTACTGGATGAACCCCCGAACGCACAACAGTCCCGGTGTTTGCTCTAACGAAGTATTGGAGGGGTATCTCCACCACTAAGTCTTCACACGACCTTGTACTTAAATTCTGTGTTAGAAAAGCTTTCCGAGTGATCTTTAGGTAAACTTGGATTTCCTAAAGACAAGTCACTATGTATGAGTTTTAAACGATCTCGGGTAGTTGTAGATCACCTACTCCAAGATCCTAGCCTAAGCTAGTTGGTGTAGTCCTTAGAAAGAAAATGTTACTGTTTAATTTTTAATTAATAGCGTACTTTTTAGGGTTATTTTTACTCAAGGTAGTGGAAATAAAACTTGTGGTGTTATGACTCACAGCTAAAAGCAAAATCATAAAATGATGTAAAAATTTCAAATACAAATGTTATTCAAATTCATTTTTTCCTTTTTCAAAACAAATGAAATATACTTAATCGACGTTGAAAAACAAAATCTTTTTTACTTTTTTATATTTTGAAATCAATTTCAAATACAAATGTACAATGAGCCTATCTAACACTATCAATGCAACTAAATGCTTTGTTTTTGTTTTTCCTTTTCAAAAAATAAAAAAGCTAAATGCAACTTAATGCACCTAAGTAAGTCAGAAAATATGAACATATGTAAATGCAAGAAACACTATTCAAATTTCACAATCACAACCTTGAAAACTCTGCAAAGTTGGGCCAAAAGCCTACTTGGGATGAATTGCTGAAGTTGGAAACAAAGTAGATCAAAAAATTGTAAGAAGTAAAGATCAAGAGAACTACTAAAGTAATCAGACATTAAAATGAGCAGATACAGGTGCTAACAGAGACTAGAACACATATAAACTACTCAGACTCCTACCAATGATGTCAATAGGAAAGACCTAAATCGAATATTACACTTACATTCAACCTAACCTACCCAAAAGAAGACTTATAAAAGCCAGACAACAGAGATTTGCAACAGACAACAAACCAGTAAAGACTCAAGACACAACCCTACAAGCAACTACAATATAAAAAACACTTAGAGAAGACAAACCATACCGTTCTCCATACCCATCTACAGGAACTCGTGACTATTCTTTGGCAGAACCGCGAATGACTCAGACTGTACTTAAGACAATCCACAATTTCACAGAGAAATCGCGACTGTATGTATGGGCAACCCGCGAGTGGTTCCCAAATTTTTCAAAAAGAAAAATAAAAAGGCCAGGAATCGTAAAGATCAAATAAGACCTAGCTGAAAACAATAGTTGCAAACCACGAACAGAAACAGAGAGAACAAAACTGGAAAGAAAACTCAATTGAAGAGACCCCAACACAAACCAAAATCCCCAGCAGAGTTGCCAACATAACTATGTTGGCATGACTTGCAGACATCTAGGGCTTGGAAACATATATAAGAAAATAAGAGTTAGTAGGGCATGTACCTTTTTCCGGACAGTTGCTCCAAGTTTTAACTCTCCTCCTCAGATGCTCCTTAGCCTTCTGATCTTCAAACCTGCAACAAAGACTGATTTTTCCTCGCAATATCTTCTATTGTTATATAAACACACATGAACATATCACAAGTGCATTTAGAAACAAATAACAATTATATTGTAACTCATAAAATAAAAGCATACAACAAGACAAGTAGAAGGAAAACACTTTTTATTAATGAAATTTAGGAAACATTACAACCCTGTCTGAGACAAGCTTCTTCAACAGATCAAGAACTCAGTCCTCCTTGCTCCTCTCTCTGATAGATTCCTCCAGCATAACCTTGCTCTCAAACTTGCTTCCCCTATCCTCTACCCCTCCCCTCTCTTTATAGTTGCTAGTGAGGAGAGGCTTCGAGGCTTAGGATGGTTAGAGGAGTTAGGGAAGTTACCAATCCGAACCCAACTGCCACTAAACTAATCATCTTTTTATTTTTAAGCTTATCTTAATGAAACTCGCGAGCATATATAAGGAAACTCATGAGTGCAACTTCTTAGGGATAACTCACGGGTTTCATATGGGTTGACCCACGAGTGACACGCAAGTTGTCATAAGAGAACCCGCGAGTGCAAAGCAAACTCATCCAGAAAAAGTGGCAAAGCTGAAGTACTCGGTATGTATTCAAGAACCAATTCATCTATAAGATTAGGGTCACTTCAATCCATAATGTCCCTTTGTGTAACGATATGATGTAGTCGTTACTCAAACGAAGAAGTGTCATTTCATGGTATAACACTCATCACATGCTTTGCAGCTACCTAGTTAACACGTCTAGGTTTAACTAGATACTGACTCAGGGTGTTCACAGCAAACCCTATATCTAGCCTGGTATTTGTCAGATACATCAATGACCCAATAATCTGTCTGTACTGAGTCACATTCACCAACTCTGATGATTCATCAGCTAATAACTTCAGGTTAGTATCCATGGGTGTGGCCATGGCTTTACATTCCAATATATCAAATACTTTTAGGATTTCCACAGCATAATTTCTCTAGTTGAGAAAGATTCCTTTTGAGTTCTGACATACTTTCAGACCTATTAAATAGTGCATCAATCTAAGGTATTTTATCTCAAATTCTTTAGCGAGCTTCTTCTTGCATTCTACAATTTGTTTTTCAATTCATGTCGAAAATAAATCATCCACATACAAGAATAAGATGACAGGTTTATCATCCATAACCTTAAAGTAAAGGTTAGGGTCGACTTTACTTTTGGTAAAGCCCAAGCTCGTCAAAAAGCTATCTATCCTTTCATACCAAGCTCTAGGAGCTTGCTTCAATCCATACAGATCCTTCTTCAACTTGCATACGTAAGTCCATCTGTCTTCAACTTCAAATCCTTGTGGTTGTGCTATGTACACTTCTTCCTCAATAACACAATTCAGGAAAGTTGTCTTTACATCCATCTGGTGTAAACTCCACTTCATCATGGATGCAAGTGCCATGATGGTTATAATGGAAGTGTACCTTGTTACTGACGCAAATGTCTCTTCATAATCAATTCCCTCTTTCTGAGAGAAGCCTCTAGCCACAATCCTTCCCTCGTATTTCTCAATACTTCCATCAACTGCATGCTTTATCTTGTGGATCCACTTGAAGGATACCACACTTTTACCTTCGGGTTTGGGAACTATATCCCAAACATCATTCTTCATTATTGATTGGCATTCTTTTGGCATTGCTTCTACCCATTCTTTCTTATGTATAGCTTCTTCATAACTGGTAGGTTCTTGATCTACAAGATCACAAATCAAAGCCACATAACTAGAAAATGGCTTGACTTCTTGCTTACTATTGTGGAGCCTTCTGGAGCTCCATACTTCTCTACTTCTTGTATAATTTCTCTTACCCAAGCAAGATTTCTCTTTCACGACATATTCATAGTAGGAGATTCTTGAGGTTTTAGCATATCATAATCTTCTAGTGTTTCATATTCAGGAGAGGGTACAACTTCTACATTTCTGAGAGATGCATCTTCTTCATATACTTCTTCATGCTGACACTTTCTGGATCTATTGAGAGCTGCTTCTTTGTCAAATGTTACATCTCTCCTAGTCTCCATGTGATGGAATCCTAGAATGTATATTCTTAAGGCTTTGGAGACTTCATAGTATCCAACAAATATTCCCTTCTTTCCGGACGAGTCCAACTTGGTTCTCTTTTATTTTAGGTATGTGAACATATACTGGGCAGCCAAATATCTTGAGGTGGCTCACTTCAGGTTTCTTTCGTGTGAACATTTCTTCTGGAGTCTTGAATCCAAGGGAACTATGGGATAATCTATTTTGTACATAAATTGCCATCCTTGCTGCTTCATCCCATAGATGCTTTGGAATATCTTGATCACATATCATTGTCTTTATTGCTTCCATAATGGTCCTATTCTTTCTTTTCGCAACACCATTTTGTTGAGGATTGTAGGGAGTAGTTAGTCCCTATTGATTCCAGCTTCTTTACAAAAGGCTTCAAAATATTTTGAAGTATATTCTCCTACATTGTCTGTTCTGAGTGTCTTGATTCTTCTTTTTGAATGATTCTCTATCAAGGCTTTGAATTCCTTGAATTTTCCAAATACTTCTTCCTTTGTTTTCAAGAAATATATCCATGAATTTCTTGAATAGTCGTCAATAAATGTAACATAATATTCATAACCACTCAAAGATGTCGAGGGCCTTGAACCAATTACATCTTAATATCCAACGTACCTTTAGTCTTTGTCTCACTCTTTGGAAATGAATTCTTGATATCTTTCCTTTTGCAAATGCCTTCATGATCGATCTTCAAATCCAGTAATCCTGCCACTACTTTGCTCGCATAGGGTAGTGCTTTGTAGTTGATGTGAGCAAGCCTCCTATGCCATAATTCACTTGGGCTAGTGGTCTAATGAACAAGGCTTGTTTTTGAATGCCCCTTGAGTTTATATAAGCCTCCTTCTTCTTCACCAATGACAACTGCATCTTCAATTGATTTTCCTTTGGGCCATACAAGTACTTGTCCATATATGAATGCAACCCTATATCCTTTCTTATCTAGTGTTGAGATAGAAAGTAAGTTCTTCTTCAAACCTTGTACATATAAGACATCCTTCATCTTCATGGGGATTCCAGAATCAAGCTTGTAGCTCGCTTCACCAATTCCTTTGATATGATATTGATAGTCATCTCCTAATGATACCTTCTAAGGAGAGTTCTTCTCTTCAATTTTTGACAAAGTTTTCTTTTGTCGCATTGTGCTTTGAAGCACAACTATCAATAAGCCATGTATCTTCTCCACGTGTCACAGACACAGACAATACAAAGAATAATACATACTCTTCTGCATCTTCTTATTTTGCTTGTTTTCTTTGAGGTCCTTCTTCCTCTTCTTCTTCATCTTTATCTTTAGCTAGGTGTGCAAGATGTCTTTTGTTGTTGTTTCTCTTCTTGTATTCTTCTTTCTTCAATGGACAATTTCTGGCAATGTGTCCTAGCTTGTCACAATTGAAACATTGAAAGTTGGAGTAGTTTCTGCTTGGATTGTTTCCTCTTGTCCTTTGGAACTTCTTGGGAGGTTGAGACTCCTTGTGGCTTTCCTTCTTGAAGCTAGATTAATTTCTTCCTCTCTTGATATGAGTGGATATGGCTTGATCATATTCTTTATGTAGAGCTTATCTAATGGCTACTCTAGCCTTCTCTTGTATGCAATCTTCCCATACAATGTCAAATTTCATGCTTTCCTTTCTAGCACACAGTCTAGAAGAATGAATCCCAAGGTCTAGTGAGATCATTGAGAGCAATCATAACTAACTCATCTACATCAAGGGAGTCTCCAACGGCTTCTAGTTACTCCTCGAACTTGGAGACCCTTATGAAGTAGTCTTTGATGGATTCTCCTTGGTACATCTTTGTGCTCTTCAATTAAGATCTCAAATTCATCTTTCTATTGATGTTCCTTCCTTCATACATTTTCACTAGGGCATCGTACATCTCCTTCCAGGTCTCTTTGGATGACACTTGAGGAATCAAGTGGTCTTTGATAGAATCAACAATGATCATCATTGCCCTAATGAGATCCTTATTGTGCTTCTCCTTACCATCATCCTCTTCAGGTTCTACAACTTCATTCTTGATGCATTTGTCAAGATCATTTTCTCTAAGAATGAGACCAATCCTATATTCCCATGCTCGAAAATTCTCTATGCTTTCTAGCTTATCCTCAAGCTTAGTGCTTGGGGCCATCTTATCCAGGAGGTCACCAAAAGATGAAATTCTTCAAAATACAAAACTGACCTTACCAAGAGATGCGCTTGACTGAGGCAAATTGACTGGTACACTTGGTTTCTAGAGATTCCAAATCTTCACCTCTCAAAATTGACTTGCGAGATTATGATATGCAGTTTTCGGGTCCAAAGTCAAACTAGGGTTTGACTTGTTTGACTTTCTCGAAGATCTACCCACTCATGACTCTATGATGATCAAATACAATAATAACATCCCGACGGAGGAATAAAACATCTCCAATAGATTACAATAATAAAATACAAAAGAATATTCTTCGAAATTACAATATTTCAACAGGGGGTTAGGTGTAGGTGCAGTAGACAAAATGAGAGTGGGTAGTGATGGTTAGGGAGGGAGGGATAGGGAAGGTTAGGGAGGGAGAGAGTTATTGAGGGAGAGGAGGGAGGAGAGGAGAGAGGTTTGGGCATGTAGGGGTATATAACATGTCTTATAAATGTGTACATGTTTTGTAACTTCAAAGCGTGCACACATTTTGTAACTACAAAACACGTGCATTTTTCTATTTACCCAACCTGTGTGTCAATTGACTTGTCAGGATTGGATTGTGCTAGCGTCAAAGAATGCATACACATTTTGTTTTTCAAAGAAAAAACATGTTTCACAAAACTATAATTGCATCTAAAAGGTCCATCAATTTCGTGCGAGTGCCCAAAAGTGATATAATTTTAATGGACTTAAATAATGAATTAAATGTACTATTGAATAAGGACAATATAGAAGACCTCCATCATAGTGTTACCCCAACCCTCTCTAGTTGCATTAACAAGTTCTCCACCATGGTGTCATTTAGAAAGGTAACTAGAACAACAAACCCTTGAAATGATAAAGAGTGTAAGCATGATATAAAAACCATTAAGGATGGTTCTAACGAGTCCTTAAAATCCGACAAGATATATAACTACAAAACCCTAATTAAAAGGGAAAAAGGGTGATATAAAACAAAAATCAAGAGAAGCTTCTACATCTCTCCAAGATGCATCATTTGGGAGGTAAATTCTAAGTCATAAAACTAAAGAAAACAATATGATTCCCTTAACGAACTAGAATCCCCTTCAAAACCCTCTCTACAAAGGAAGAAGTTTTCTCTATAGAAGAGTTTTGGGGTTAAGCAACTCGCAAGAGAGAAATCTAAGGACATCAAAAGGGGACATTGAAGGATACCAAGTAGAAGTCTTAAAAATTGGTGGGCCTATCCTCATCCCTCACATCCACAAACTCTTCAATTTAGTAGTGAAGAAAGGTTTCCCTAATCCTTGGACAAAAAGCCTCATTGTTCATATTTTTAAAAGTGGGGATAAAAGCAATTCATCCAATTAGAGAACAATTATAATTATCCTTCTTTTCTCCAAGTTCTATGGAATTATTTTTTAGGGGAAGACAACATATGTCTAGAAAGTCATGGAAAACGAGCTAAAGGATGGGCAAGATTTAGGAGTTATCATTTAACTATGGACCACATCATTATATGCTTAGGACCACTGCTGAGGAGTGTTGTAACATTACAACCAATATTCTATGAGGCTTGTTGAGTTCAGAAAATCATTTGATGTAATTCCCAAAACTAAACTTTAGAACATATTAGAAGAGCTAAGAGTTCTTTTTTAGTTGAGAACTGTTGCGATAATGTTGTATAGGAAGGTTATCTCCAAGTTTAAGAACTCTAAGCGCATGTTAGAAGAAATTAATTGTAGTATTTGAATCAATTAAGGTTATCCCCTGACCCCTACCCTTTTTGGTAAATACATTGACAAGCTAGAGGGTTGTTTGGAAGATGCAATTAGTATCGACATGACTTTGGATGGTATAATCATCATCCTTCTTCTTTGTGTTAATGATATTGTTCTTATGGCGAGAAGTACTTATGATCTCAAGAAGCAACTAAAAATTCTCATGGATTTTTGTTCTAGTACATGTATGACTTTAGAAACTGACAAGACAAAGGTTATGATAATCAAATCTCAAAAGATCACTTATACTAATTTCATATATGACAACTTAGAGGATGTGACTTCATACAAATATCTAGATATCGATCCTCACCACAAGCTTAACTAGAACTATAGCATTGAACAAATGATTATTAAAGGATGTAAAGATTATTATGTACTTTAAAACAATTGTAATCAACGAACATTTGGCTTTGGGATAAGCAAAAACTCCTCTTTAAGATTCTCATCACTCCTATTATCTTATGTGGATGTGAGTGCATTATGACATATAATCTTAAAATTAAAGGAAATACACCATACCCTATCCTCCTCATAGAAGCGACTCCTTGTCCCATTGAGAACATACCTATGACTAGGAAACTACTGTTAAAAAAAAGGGAAACAACATGAGAGACAAGATGCTTCCTAAGTTTACTTCATACTCTAGTCAAAATAACCTACGACTTAAGCGATGTTGGCATGGAGGCCTCATGTCTAGGCTAAATCAGTGAGGAGCCTAGGAAGAGGTCACTTTGCAAAACAGTGATAATGTTAAAAGTATTATAACATCTAAATTTAAGGATAAGTTGTGGTGTAATAAGGAATTAATGTATAAAAGAAAATTAAAATATTACAAGGCGGTGGTCAACCACGATCTAAAAGATCAAAAGAAAACCAATGTTATTGAAATATAAGCAAACGCTCAAGAGCTCCATTTTGTAACAAGGCACTTAACAATTGCTAAAACACCATGGGATGAAAGAATTTGATATATCTTTGTAATACTAAAGAAGTTGAATATGAAAATAATTTTTCATAGAATATCTTAAGTACACCCTAATTAGAACATGATTTCAAAATATTTACTACAATACTGACCTTCCTAACCTTTTAACTCATCATAACTATGGTGACATGAGACTACTTTTCTTAAAGATTTTCTAACACTAAAATAAAATTCCAAAGAAAACCAAATAATTCCTCACCTTTTTTAAAGTCCAATAGATAGAGCAATAGTGGTCTTAGTGGACATTATTCATCAAATACACATCAAAAACATAAGATTTAAAAATACAAATTTTAATTTCACCAAATTATAACCAATGTATTTTAAACCAATATATGCAAGCTTAAATTTCAAACTTTTGGGTGCATATCAAACTAAAAAAACAAAAACATATTGAATTTTTTAATTTCTATTCAAACTTAGTTTTAAACGCAAAACAAAGAAAACATTGTTTTTATTTATTTCTAATTTAGAGTTTACATTTTTATAAAAGTCTATGCAAAACTCATATTTAATGATAAAATAAAAGGAATAGTCTGGCTTTGATTTTAATTGGGTAATTGTTTGTGGGTAAAATTCAAATATGGAAACATAGAATTTGTATTTTTGAATGCATAATTGGATTTAACACCCTCAAATACCCTATTTAATGAGTTTTTACATATTCAAAGATACAATGAAATTGTATATTAATGAGTTTTTTTTAAAGCTTATTATTAAAAAATATGTTGGAAAATAAAATTAGGGTAGCTTGAAAGGCTCATTTTTTCTTTTCATAATTAATAATTTAATATTTAATAGATTTTAATATTATACTTTTTCTTAAATTAAAAAGAGATTCCTCTTAAAACCGAATTTATAATTATGAAGAAAATTNTAAATTATTTTTTTATATATATATATATATATATATATATATATATATATATTAACGTATGAATAGCTAAGTTACCAAGAAACTTGGGTATGGTCGGGGACGGGGACGGGTGCTGGGAGGCTACTTTTAAAAAAAGGAAAAAAGGGTACCTAGGTACGTAGGGGGTATATATATATGTGTGTGTGTGCCATAGTCACATCATACATGCATATAGATTTTTTCATAAATTATGTATCATGATTCATAATTATAAATTCGCTGATTATTTGGACACTGAACATTCAGATTGAAAATTTGAAACATAACATTTGGTAAATCATACACTGATATCAATTAGAAGACTGGAAGTTACATAAAACTTGATAAAACATTGTACCAGGCAGCTGTAACAGAGAATCAAACTCGAACATGATAGTACACTTGAAATCTTATTTTAAACACCTATTTGTTCTGTTGTTACAGGAAATAAAAAATTGAAAATTGCCAAATATATTCCTGCGTTGATGTGAGCGTATTTCTCAATATTAAATACATATGTATATTTTTCATGTACACATTTGGTAGTCAAATTATGTTCTGTGAGTGCTGAACGCAAAACCATAAAAACATTCATTGTAAATTAATGTAAAATCAATCTACTAGATTTGGACAATATTGAATATTCAGTGGAATTTGAACAATGTTGCAAAGTGTTTGACATAAGTCCTGGATCAAACTCCATACGTAGTTAGCAAAAAGATAGTTCAGATTTGGTGGGGCTTCATTACATTTTCCCCAATGAATTGCATTTTATTGAGTCGGTCATACCCGTGAAGTACCCAAACATGGGGTACGAAGTACCCAAACACAGGGTACGACGTACCATTTCTCCTATAAGTACCCATTTTTTTATAACGGAGTCTCAAGTACGTGGACCCAGTATGGGGTACGAGCAAGATACGTACTTTAAAAATACCCAAGTACATGGTAGGTGTACCTGATAGGGGTACATGTACCCTACCCCTACCCCTAGTACGGGTACCTTGGCAACATAGATAAATAAATAGAAATTTAGCCACTGTATAAAATAAATGAATGAGATAATATATGAAATAGACATATCACTCACACAAAATTAAATCACATGAATCATTGACCAGCATACAACTTATCACTCCAATACCATGTGTTATAGCTTGTTTTTGTTTTCTATTTTTGAATCATATGCTTATCTTCAAAACATGATTTTTCTTATTGCTTTAAAATTTTGAGCTTGGTATTTTAAAGTTTTCTTTTTAATTTTACTTTACTTAGTTGATTTCATAGTTTTAATGGGCTTATAGGATGTATGTATTTCTGAAAGGTTGTAAAGAAATATCATAAGGTTTTATCAAAGGTTGATTACACAATTTAACCCATTGTTTTCGAGTTTTTTGTTAAAAAATCATTAAACATATATTCTTGTAGCACAAAGATAGACAATATGAACTAGAGCGCTACAAGAAAGTCGTGGCCTTCAAAAAAACGTAAGTTTGCTCGTGAGTTTCAAAATTTGCAAATGAGAGGAGTTTGTTTACATCTGTAAAGAAGAATGATACGTGTTAAAGCCTTACTAATCACTTTGACCAGTGTTTGAGTTAAGCCAAGAATGATTTAAGCGAGTTGCAGCTGTTTGGAAGTTGGGTAATATATATCCTCAAATAGTAATGATGGTGCACGATGGGGGTAATTTGATGTTAGTTACCAATTTCTTGACTGTATGAAAGCTTACAGAGACCGCATTGATAGATGGCAGTCCGTGATTGAAAGAGATTATGATGAAGGCAATTAGGAGTTTAGGGTTTGCAGAGTAATTAACAGGCACGGTCGTGGCAACTGAGGACAGTGCTACGAAGGTTAGTGGACATCTCAGAGGACAAGATAACATATTTTTAGCAATTGAAAACATTATGGCGACAAGTATGCAACTGATTGCTGACATCATCCATGAATTCGAGCTTGCATTGACAGAAGAATTGTGATGGGTTTTGATTAAGAAATGCAAGTTTAGGAATCCGATTTTTGCTCAATTATTAATTTATTCTGTCAGTTGAATCATTCCGAAATACTTATCAGTTTTTAAAGGAAAATTCATATATAGGGTTCTAAATTTTCTCAACTTCTGGTTACTGTTGAAGTAACATACTTTCAAAACAGTTTGAACTATTTTCTGAAGGAGAAACAGTTAAGGTTCAATATAGAGAATGAAGAGAAGTGGAAGACGAATAGGGCTGAGCCTTTAGACATGACATGGGCTAAAACCTTCCCTAAATGTGCAAAATTATTTCAAAAAGCAAGTTGGTTGCAATATTTTGAGAAAATTGATGGTCGTCATACAGAGGTTTCATATGGATTTGCTCAGGGATTAGAGAAAAACAAAGTTTCATTTGACAGCCTTAAATTTGAATTGACCAGAGAATTGATAGTAGAAGCCATATGCATTGCAGATGAACTAGCAGTATAGTCTAGTAAAAAGGTTAAAGAAAGAAGTTATTATTGAACTAGTAAAAGACAGTGTTCAAGAGGAATGTTCAACTCAAAAATTTGAAGAGCCTGTGTGTGAAAAAGTAAAAGTTCTTAATGAAAATCAAGAACAGGTTTCAAAGAACGCGGAAGAGGATCAAAGAATTGTTATAAATCAAGAAGACAAGGAAGAAGAAGAAAGCCCTGGTTCTCAGCAAATTCATGTTTAGAAGGAGCATTCAGTGATTTTGGAGTCATCTACAAGCAAAGATGAGATTACAGAACAATCAATAGATTGCAGCCCTGAAAGAGTTAGGTCTCCAAAAGTTCCTGTTGAAGAAGAAGCAGTAAAAAATGAGGAAGATGATGACTTAACTTTTAGGAAAATCTGTCTGATAAAACTTCCACGTTAAAGAAAGGAGTGTGCAAAGATTATTGAGAATTATGCTCTGTTTTTTCCTGTTTTGGGTCATTGCAATTGAGCGCGGATCACGAGCTGATGGAGATGAATTTTAGAAAACAAAAAGAGGTTTTTGTTCACAAAATACCCATTCACAAAAACCTCTCTCAGTTTTGCAAAAGCTATCAAGGTTTGAAAGATTCAATTTAATATTTACAGCCTATTTTTTAGGGTTTTAAAATATTTAATATTTTTCTGTTTTAGTCTTCATCTTGCGAGCATATTCTGATTGATTGGAAAAGCATTTTTAAAACCCAAGAGAGGTTTTTGTCCATCACATACTCATTCACAAAAACCTCTCCCAGTTTTTGCACAGGTGTCCCGGATCGAGAGATATGGGGGATTCTTTGAGACCCATTTTTCAAAAATTCATCAAATTTCCCAGGAATCCAATTTTGTTATTTTTAGTCAATTAGTTGAAAATTAATTAATGTAACTGCTAAGTAGTTTTGAATTCGACCTAAAGAAGTGAATATGAAACTACTTCAAGGGATCTTTGTAATTATATAAGGAGGGGAGGCATACACTGCAGGGGTTGGAATTTTTGTACAAGGGGAGGCTTTCAAGCTACTGTATATAGAGCTAAGTTCAAAAACTCTTATGTATTTTTTATTACTGATTATGACATATATGCAAGCTATAAGCCCATTTACTCTATTTGCTAGTTTTATTTCTGGTTTGTGTAATCACTAAGTTGACATATTCATTTCTTGTTTGAGGTTATTATTCATGAAATGCTTGTTAACTATGGATGAAATTCAGTATTGTGCTTAAATTGTTTCTAGTTTATGTTTCATATATTATGCATCTCAATCCTTCATTGTTATATGATTTAGTGTTTGTCTTAGCCTGATGAGATTTTACCCTCTTGTTATCAAACTATAAAACCAAAACCCTAAAAACCTGTTTTACTTAGTTTTAGTTTGTGAGATTATGTTGGCTTGATCTTTATTAGTCTGAGAACAATTTCTAGCACTAACACCATAAATTGGTAAAAGATTTCAATATTTTTTGCAAACTCTTTCTCATCGGTTACACTAAAGATACTGAATCCTGATGATAAGTGTCGATTATTAATTTGCGCCGATTAATAATTTGCACCCTCCTAAAAGAATGCATTACCTTGATACACGTATGAAGGCAAGTTACAGTACAGGTTATTGGCACGAGAATTATGTAATTATGTTTTACAATTTACTTGAGATTTCACCATTTGTGACTATTAGTTCGGTTTTTTCCACAAAATTTAAATTTTCTGTTTATTAGGTCTTTTTCTTTACAATCTTTAAATTTGCCAAAAATAAATAAATAAATAAAATAGAATTAAAACAAAAAACTTTAAAGTTATACTTATTTGTTAAAAATAGATATTATATGAAAACTTGATATTATGAAACTAACGGATGTTGCAAATTGAGCATAGAGCTACATGCATTGTTTAACTATCTACATGATAGTGAAACAGATGCCAACGGCGTAGTAATCATATAACTGACCGAATAAAGTTAATGTAAATTATTGTGGTTTCGAGAGAAGTAACATTTTTATGTACAGATTAATATTAAAAAATTATATAATTTTAATAAATTACAGTGAAAAGAGATTTCAAAATATTATAAACATTTTTTTAGATATAAATATGTTAAATTAATTTAATCTAATTTAATATATATAATAAAAATGACTAAAACAATTTCATTCTCTTTCTTTAGCTGCAAAGGGTACCCCTGGCTCCTTCTATCTGGACAATTCTTGAGCAGTGATCAAATTTGAAGGGTGGGTCTTAATTTCAATTGGAAGGGTATTTATTTTCTGAGCTTTTCAGAGATGAAGAGCAAAATAAAAAATTGTGCTGACAAGTATAAATTAACTGAACACTTTCACCAAAAAAAAATGTAAAAGACAAATATTGTTTCTTCAAATTTTTACAATTTTAAACAATTAAGCACTCCTTAATGTTTACATGAAAAAATGATATATTTTCAATAAAACTTATTTTGAACACATTAAGTTGTCATATGTGTATCATTAATTTTGCAATTCAGTAACATAACAACTATTCTATTGTATTTTTTCCAGTTGGAGCACACTTCATTATACAAAAAAACTACATAGACTATGCCATAACCATATTGGGGAATTCACGTGCAATCCAAGCTTGAGAGATGTGAGAATGATAAGGATTGGGCACCTAAGAAAACATAGTACACAACTAAAAAAACATTAAAAAAAAATTCCTACATACCAAGCAAGTTAGCAAAGCTGGCATAACCAGGATCGGGGCATCAAACTTTTTTGTCCAATACTTGTCATGAAAGCATACATGTATGGAATGAAAGGGAAACGGAATCAAGCCTAAGTCAATTGAAACTAACTCACTACATGTCTGAGTCTCAACAGTCCGCCTTTTAGATTGAACCAAAATACCAAAAGAAGTTTATTAATGGCTAGATTTGAGAAGTTCTAGGTGTGAGTAATTAAGGGCTCGAGGCTCTAAAATTTGTTGTGTTTCATACCAGTCCACGATTCATTGAATCAACAGCCATAGGTAGGAATTAAATTTATTTAATGAAAGCAATTAATGTGTATAACCTCTATGTCGACACCGTTTTCCATGCTGATGCAGGCCACTACCCTCTTTATTGTCTTACCAAAAGGCATGATAATGAGGAAGAAGACCTAAAATTATGGACTTCACCTTCAAAGAATTCCTTGAATCACATTGGTAAGGACTAATAAGAAGATCACAACAATCCAGCGTGTCAAATCTCAGTTGATAGTGTTAATTAAAGACTTATGTGGTAAATTTAATATAAGACTTACTTATAGTTGTCTCTTATTCTTTGCGTCAATTCGTATTATAAGGTGAGGATTTGCATGCATAATAATCCTTAGTTATGACAATGAGATGAGAATTTAAAGAGAATAGGATGTAAAGACAAGTAATTTTTACATGTATTTTGGTGGCGCTGAGGACAAATGTTGTAAGAAACCACAAATGTTTGGAATGATGGAGGGAGATTACATCATGATCATGCCACCCATCAAATTGAAGACTATTCTTGAGCCAACAATTGTTTTTTTCATTTCATTAATAACCATTATTTCTCCATATCGTGTGCCCAATGACACCTCTCTATAGCAATGCATAAATCGACCTCTCCGCAATTTGTGATCTTAGCTACATGCCATTATTTGTATTTGCTTATAGTTGTCATGAGTTCATGATATTCATGCAAGAAATGAATTACTGTAAAGGAGGACTTATCAAACTGGCCTTTCTAATTTCATTTTGATGCAAAAAGAGTGAACATTGGTATCGAGGTTCACATAGATAGTAGGAACAAAGTTTTGATCTCGTTTTGGGCCTAGTAGTAGACTATTAGTTGTTCTTTTTTGTTATAGTCATAGTTGTTGACACATTGTCACACATTAGATTGCAGCCCTAAGTGACTTGATAGTCAGAGTCACATCTTGATGGCTAGTGCCTAGTAGTCATCAATGATTTATGTCCATCTTGCACAACTAAGCAGTGAGTGCAT
Source organism: Pseudotsuga menziesii (assembly GCA_001517045.1). Classification (NCBI taxonomy): domain Eukaryota; kingdom Viridiplantae; phylum Streptophyta; class Pinopsida; order Pinales; family Pinaceae; genus Pseudotsuga; species Pseudotsuga menziesii. The sequence goes on along the minus strand of LPNX010533545.1, from coordinate 1,084,168 downwards.
AACATGAGTGAGTGAGTGATTATAATTTATCATATTTCCAATATTTTGAATGATGAGTTGAACTTTATAGCATAGGAATTTCAACATATTGACAAATTTATATGGATGGGTAATTTCAAATGTTGCCCTTCTTTGAAATGTTGATATAAATTATGCCCCTCTTGATTGGAAATGTAAAATTCAGATTTTAATTTTTTTTTGAAGGGCAATTGCAACTTTACACTTCTGGGAAGGGCTAGAACCCTTTGGAAGGGCTGTGAAGGGTTCAATTTTGAATGTTGTTCATGAGGAAGCACCCCTCCCTGGACTTCTTACTTTTCAGATAGTTTCTATTTTTATTGTACCATGAGAAAAGAGATTTTAAATTCTAAATCTTAAAAAAGGTTTAGGATTATTAATTATTATTTTGAGTTAAATTTAAAGTTTATTTTTTATAATAATATTTGTTAAAATTTTGTTGATTTAGGTTATTAAATAAATATTTTATAAATATTATAAGAAAATTAAGATTGAATAGTATGATGATCTGTTTTATTTTGAATTTGATTTTAACTGTTAAACTTTATTGATAACAAATATTATTTATAAGAGTTTAGATAAAATAATATGATTAATTATTATGGATAACAAATATTATTTTAAAATTTAAGATATAATAATATAACTAATTATTTTAAAACAATTGAATAAGTTATAATTAATAAATAATTAATATTATATTATCTAATTAATCATTAATGTATTGCAAAATCTATAATATAAATTATAATATTTTTTACTAATAGTGGATTCCATAGTTAATCATAATAATGTGTAAACCTTCTAAACTCTTACGGAATTTCTTTAAATCCAATACTTTACATTGTATTATATGTTTTGTTCCTAGTTGTTAGAAATACACCTTTTTTTGGCCAATTCTTTATGGGAAATTTTTTTAAGAAAGTTTACTAGATAGAAAAGTTATTTATCTTATATATTATAATATTTTATTATCGATATGGTGTATTACAATGGTCGATGACAAATATTATTTTATTTTGTTTAAACTTCATAATTTATATTAATAATTTGATAGTAATAGAACTACTTATAACTAATAAATATTTATATTTATAAATAAGTGATTGATATTTAATAATTGGAGCAAGATTTCAGGGTAAAAATTAGCTCATTTGATGCAGTTCATTGTATCTCAAGCAGCTTTATAATAATTTATATATATAACTTGGATGTGAGCCTCAACTTTTAAATAAAAATAAGTAATTTAACTCTGAAACTTTTAAATTGCTTACATTGAATGCAGTTCATTGTATCTCAAGCAACTTTATAATAATTTGTATATTTAACTTGGAAATGAACCTCAACTTTTAAATAAAAATAAGTAACTTTAACTCTGAAACTTTCAAGTTGCTTACATTTGTAAATAAGAAAACCTAAAAAATAAAACTTAAAATGACAGACTACAATAAAAAATAAAATAAAACTTTAAATGACAAAAGATATAAAAAAAGATGACAGATAATTATATAAATTAATTAAAATCTCTATTCTAAATAAATAAATAGATTGACCATAATAGAATTTGGTCAAAATTTTGTATAGTTAATATGGAATCTTGCTATTATGAAAAAAAAAATTAGAAATTTAATTTTTTATTTTTAAATATAGTTTTATCTTTAAATATTTAATATACAAAATTTTAAATGAAAATTTAATGATTATTTAAATTAATAATAACAATAATACATTTTTAAAACCATATTTTGATGAGATAAATAGATTTTATATTTTTATATAGTATAATAAAAATTATCAAATACCAATATCTTAATTATTAATATTTTATATATTAAAAATTATCAAAAACCAATATCTTAATTATTAATATTTTATATATTAAAAATTCATACTATATACCAATATCTCCATACCATATAGATGATGTAACCAAAATGTTCTAATCACAAATATTAGATAGAATTTTCAAATTTTCAATATACTTTGAATTTATTTATTAATAAGTATTTTATAAATGCTTTCATAATATATCTTATTCATAAACTTATTATATTATATCTTATAATATAATTTATGGAGTTAGATACTAAATTATTTATACAACAAGTCATACAAATAACATAGGATATAAACTCTTCTATTTAATAAAATATATTTACTAATAATTTAAATCTGATAAATGATTTCATAATATTAAAACCTATTTTCACCATTCTGAAGTCAGATACTAAATTATTTATACAACAGGTAACATGAGATATAAACTCTTTTACTTCGTAAAATAAATAGTAACTCTATACTAAAACCTAAAATACTAGTAATAAGATTAATATATTTAAAATAAGAAAAAGAAAAGCTATTTTTAAAATAACTATTTTTACATAACCAAAAAATATAAGATTAATATATTTAGAATAAACGAAAAAGCTATTTTTAAAATAACTGTTTTTGCATAGCCAAAAAATAAAGGGGTTCTGTTGTGAAATCTTGCACCAAGAAACTACGACCTGCCCTACCCAGTAGCCAGATTTATCAAATTAGATATTACATTCATAATTTTCATCGAGACGGGTTCTAATCGTATGTTAATCGTATGTTGAATCTAATTTTTCTTCCATTGCTAAACACGAGGTCCCTAAAACCCTAATTCGAAGACGATTTACAGTTCTGTTTGAACACTTCCGCAAAGATAAACTAAAACTCTGTTGAAAAAACAAGTTTGTCTCAACCTACCTTCGTTTCTTCTGTAAAAGCCACAGAATGCTTGTAGCTGATATGCTTCTGGTCCATATGTGAATCCACGGAAAGAAACGTTTTACTTTCCTGTTCATACGGTCCGTGATTTCCAGCCCCAAGTCCCTTTCCTGTTCATACGGTCCGTGATTTCCAGCCCCGAGTCCCTTCCCTGTTCAAGAGCAATTTTCGGCACAGATTGAGAGCCTTTTCACAACTTCGAGCCGTGAAAGAGAAAATTCATAAGGCTTGACGTCAGGAGGACACGATAAATACCTTTGCTTCAAGCGTTCTGGATCAACCGAGCAAAACTGTTCAAAATAGCAGCCACTTGGTATCCTCACCGAATCTCCAGCAACTTCTTGATTCACATGGGACACGTCTTCCACTCGGATGGAATAATCACCGACTGTCTATGGAGCGTTAGCGAACCCGAAGAAACGCTGTAGCACTATCGCAGAAGAGTCCTCTTCGCTTTCAAGAAAAGAACATTGTACCACTAATTCCCTGATATGTTAAACACAGCTAGTCAGAACGAGCGTTCAATCTAAAGCCGAGATTTCAGGTAAAAACAGAAATATGAAACGAAGATCTTCCCGGAATGCTAGAAATAATATTTATGAATGCCTAACCTGAAGAGGCCCTTCTGAAACAGAGACGGAAAATTCCCAATACAATCTATCATCATAATAACCAAATAACAGGCGTAGTTATTCTCGTTCCTGGAAATCTCGAAACTAACAGTGAAGACGCACTTCGTAGCGAACATAGAGGTGGTTTATTCTGTTCCTATTTTAGGACTTCCTGCCATATTAAGGTCTGTTTAGCTATTCTGTTTTTTCTTCTTGAAAAAGATCTGATTAGCTACCGTATGGCCATGTTTCCCGGAGGGGTCTTCATTGTGATGAAACCTATAAAACAGGTTAGCGCTAAGAACAAACAACCTCCAAATTTGGAAGACTACTATCCAACAGCCAACTGAATGGTTTTGGTTGCCGTCCGCTGACGATTGCTGACAGGCGCGTTTCCAGCTAAAATCACTGTACCGAGACATTCAGTACCCTAATCACATCCCCAACTGCAAGTTCCGGCGCCGGGTAAAGTTTCTTAAGCGGATTTTATGGCTTTAAATATTGTTCGGTTCTTGAGCCTTGGCTCCTCGTGGCGCCAAGAGCCAAAGCCATAAAGTAGAAGCCAAGATCATGCGTTTTATAAATGGCCACTTCGTACGTACACAACTTCTTTCGATGTCGACCGCTTCGAGCCCCCACCGTCCTCTCGTACTTCCCTCTGGTGCCTTATTGGCCAGGGCTATTTCGGCGAGGGCTAACTTGCAGATTAATGGTAATAGGGAGGGGAATCACATTAATTTTTTTTAGTTTGGAGTTTTTTTTTTAATCCAAATTCTTATTATATATATTTTTGAGTGTTTTTTATTTAATTATATTGCTTTTGAAGTGTGAGAGTCGAAATAGATGTCATGTGAGCTACAAATTTAAAAGTTGTTTAGTATTAATGTTTTTAGTGTTTTTGCTTAAAACTTATAGGTGAACATTGATATGACTTAAAGTAAATATTACTTAAAATAAAAATTTTGATTTCAAATATTCATTTTATTTCAAAACGTAGAAGAAAGTATTTTTTTAAATAATTTTAAAAACATAAAAATATTCACAATTACTTGTACATAAACTACTTTTATAAATTACATTTAGTATTTCTAAAATTGAAGTTACCTAACACTATTTCTATTAATACTACTAGTACTTCACTCTACTTCCTCTCTCCTAGTATTTCTAAAATTGAAGTTACCCAACACTATTTCTATCAACACTACTAGTACTTCACTCTACTTCCTCTCTCCTAAGACATATCAGATTGAGTTTCCACATAAACTTAGAAAACTAAGATATCAGTAACAAAGTTATAATGTCATCTCACACTGAAACAACCTCAATTAAATTTGGCAATTGAAGAATCTCAAATAAAGGAAGAAGCATATGACAAATTGACCATAATGTTGGTGTAGTGCATCAAGTTTGAAGATTACATGGTAAATTTGGCAATTGAAGAATCTCAAATAAAGGAAGAAGCATATCACAAATTGACCATAATGTTGGTGTAGTGCATCAAGTTTGAAGATTACATGTGGTAAAATGAGAAAAACTCCAAATTACATGGTAAAATGAGAAAAACTCCAGTGGCAAAGTATATGGGTATGTGTAGGAAGCCAATGTGTAAAATGCGTAATTAAAATTAAAAAGATAATATGAAAGTCCTTCAAAATAGAATTAATTAAATTTATAACAAATTTATATTAAAAATATATATATTAATTTATAATATAAAAAGAATTTAATATAAAATCAAACATTTTAATTTACAATTAAAAAATATAATATGCTTTTCATTTTGGACAAACTAAAGCTTCATGTAACTTCACTCTTATAATTGTTGATATTAATTTAATTTTATTACACATTCATACGTTATAATAATAAATAAATAAAAACACAAGACTAAAAACTAACTTGGTTTTCAAAATTTATTAAACTTAAAATCAAATCATTGCTTGAGTACAGTGTATTCGAAATCATATATCGGGTTTTTCCTAATCCAAATAGAGATGTTGGTTTTCAAAATTTATTAAACTTAAAATCAATGCTCGAGTAGAATGTGTTCGAAATCACATACTTCCTTTAATATATCGGGGTTTTCCCACTCCAAATAGAGATGTATATCGAAATAGGAGTAGTCTAACGGGTCGACGATTTCGCCCGGTGTTAGACTACTTCGTCTACCCACCGTCAACTCCTCCCAGCGTCGGGAGTCCGGCACATCAGCCCAGGAATGGGTCCCTCCCGAATCAGCTTCTGAACGCGATCGTCGTCCTCCTGCACACGCCATCTTGTCGCCGCAGCCAACGCCCCGAGCAATTACTCCACCACCCCACGGGTTGGTGGCTACTCAATCGTCAACCCGAGTTGCATCCATCCCCTGCTCCCTCCAACAATACTCTGCAGCCCGGCTTCGAACCAGACCTTCCTGCTGCAGTGAGTCCCCATTTTCGCCAGGTTCCCGCACCGCTTCCTGCAAAACGGATTAAAAACAGTTTTGCACATACACAAGATCGTGGGCCTCCGAAAGTAGAATCGCTGCAGTATCAGACGACAGATTACATAAGGGGCATGCTAAATAAAGATTTGCTTACACAAAGAGCTTGTACGCCTTTCAAAGATAATAAGGAACCATATCAACTAACTTCGTTTGACGGCCTTATTTCACTTCAAAGACAAATACTGAGAACGAGTTAAAGCTCTGACATAAGGAGTAGTCTAATACAGACTGGCCTTTCTTTAAAAAAACACAAATCAAGGTTTGTCAATATTTGTTGAACCCACTCTTTACAATTAAAATTACTTGTGCATTGCCTGGAAAATAAAGATAAGTTTGGATAGGAGAATTACATTGTTTAGGCTTAAGCAGGAATTTGTGCAACTTTGTCGTGCAACTTTGTCAAACTTGGTCCAACTTGGTCCAACTTTACTGCTAGCATAATGCAAAGCTGGTTATTATTACCCAGCAATTTCATCAAACCAAGCTTTGGAATGTTAATCATAGTGTGAAAGGAAAAAACACCATCTAACTTGAAGTTTTCAATAATTATGTGCAATTTGAAAACTTTTATGGTAAGCTAGTTAAATACAAATACATATGTGTTAAGTTCTCAAGAGAAGCATGAGAATAATCGCTACCCTTCACTAGCCAAAAGTTTACCAACTATTCAGACTGTCATGTCGTGGCAAAAGCCATGTAAGTTGGCATCTTAACAGAAAACTTGCAACAATAAGATAATGTCGAAAACTTCATCTTTGTGCCCTAGTTAGGATCCAATATTTATATCCAAGCAGCATATCCATTCCCAGTCTCCCCAGCTCTATAAGTAATGTGTATAAAATAGATAGCAGATGATCAGAAAAGTCATGCTTATTAAGAATCTTGCAACTTAATGGAAATGCCTCTTATTGAATGAGAATATCTAATGTGAGTCAGACTATGTCAGTGTATCTAACATCATACCCATGGCTTATAGAAAATTCATAGATATTTTCTATATCAAGCATCTATTAGTGGCGTAGACTCTGCTGACTAACCCCCAAGATGCATGTGCTGATCTAGCTACGCAAGATCACGTCCTCTTAAGCAATCTTGTATGTATTCTAACAATTGCATACCTAACAATGTGTATCTGAGAACTTATATCTTAATAACACCATGTACATTAATGCTTTTTTCAATGCACAGGCACCCCATACAGCCTGTTTCATGTGACAACTTAGAGAAGATAGAGAATTCATTGAAGTGTTTAATAATGAAGAACTTTAGTATAACAGATATTGTTTTGGATTTTGTTCTGGCAAAGCTCAAGGCTCAAACATAACCCCTCAGGGGTCAGACATAACCCCATATATTTTCTTACAGTGGCTTGGGAGGTCCACACTGGCTGCTTATGAATTATCAATCGTCTTGGTTTAGCTTATCAAATTGTTGTGCCCAAAACAAATCCCACACCATTTTTCCCCAAAAAGGAAAATCGGTGGCCCTCATACTCAAGTTTCTTTTACTAAGGGAAAATTGGAACTTTCTAAGTGTTTTCCAAATCAATTCCTCGATAAGAAGCCATGATTGTCATAACAAAATTTCAAATGATACTCACCTTGAAACACTTTATTTTAACATCGATGAACAATACTTGATGCGATAGGGGTATGTATATTGATATATTGGTTTGATACACCAGTTTTTGGTCACACTCTGTCTCATCCACTGGCCTTGATCATTTAGGGACATCAGCACTAGTGTTGCCCACTCAACATGGGCCATTTTTAGGTAATATAAGCTTGAATTATGGTTTGGGACCAGGGTTTGCTCGAAATCTAGCACTAGGCATGTGGATGCATTCATTGAATATATAATGGTGTTATCGAACAGCTGTCATCTTGAGTTATCATTATATAGCCCTTCAAGGTAACATGCCTATTTTGCATTCTCATTAGCTATCCCGTTACTTTCCACATAAACTTGCCTTTTAAGGAAGGATATACTTTCGAATGGAGAAGGCAGACCCATGCTCCTTTATCGAGATCCTCAAAGAGATGTTTCTTGCATGATAGGAGCTTGATAGCCACTAACATGCTAGTAGAGATTCGAAAATAGCCAAGAGGACCATTTCATCCTCCTTGTAGTCCTCTGCAACTGCCATGAGGATATTGCTGCTTGCTCTGATCTCTACCATGTTGTTTGCGCATATCCCCATACCAAGATGAAATGTTATCTTGTGCTTGCTCAACAAGAGGATGAGGAGGATGCTCTCTAGTCCACCATTCTCTGTTTTGCTTGTGGATGGGCCATTGACAAAACCCTATGGGGAATGGGAAAAATAATCATAGGGTCAACATTTTTGTTCTTGAAATAAGATCTTTTGGGTGTTTCGCAGTATCAATTGTTTGTGTTGACAATTCAAATCCATACCAAGATTCATCTTCAAAACAATGAGTCATTGCAGAAATCTCAGAATTGAAATTTCTGTTCTCTTTTATTACAACTGCAGTTAAAGGATATTGAACTTGTCTACGTTTAGTTGGTAGGAAACTTGAGCTCGCTGCAAACAAATCCCTTTGAAAAATGCATCAATATAACTTAGTCGTATGGACCATTAAAAGTTGAGAAGCAGATTGTTTGTCTTGGAGTGCATAGTGGAGGCCTGATTTGGTTTAGAGCTCCTGTTGAGTGCACTACACTCTTATAATGTATTGTAATCATTTGTTAGTGGTTAAATGATACATTCAAGAGTGTGCTTTGAAGTGTGGGGTTTTTCTCTTGGAAAGTTCTTTCCAAAGAAATCATGTTGTCTTAATTTAATTGCAATTGTTCTTATTAATGCTTATGCACATTCTTCTCTCATGGATCTTATGCATGCATACAACACTGGTATGAAGCAGGTATGTGATATCACATAACAGAGTGAAATTCAAACATTGATCTTCTAGGATAAAAATGTTCAGAACCTGAGGTCTGCAAAGCTTCCTTCTCTGCGAATTGGATTTCAAATCTTGAAGTAAAGGCATCTCTTTTTGAGACTTCCATTTGAGCGACACAGTTTCCTCAAAATGATCTTCTCTTGGTGCAATGATAGTAGTTCAGGAACTCCTTTTCCTATAATTAAATAGGACATGTTGGAGCACTTAGGTTACATGGCAATAGTCAAAATGCCTAACTTTAGGACCATTTACAACTCTAATTACCAACTTCAAAAGAAAAAAATTTACAGCTTTTGATTTGTACACTCAGGTTTGATTTTATCTTGAAAGAAGAATATCATGCAATTGCTAGATCATGTCCTTGACTAAAACCACATGCCTATCTTTGAAATCTTGCAACTAGATTTCATGATGTAGAATATGTCTGAAGTTATTAACTGACAGTCTCGAAGCTGTATTAATGTGTCTATAGACCATTCCTTAATGAACACATTGTTTTCTTTTGTTAAGGAAAAAGGATTCGGAAAATGAATCTCACAGATTAATGCAGTCACTGCATTTAAATTGTCTATCCAAGAGTACGAATGTGAACAGTTTCAGAGAATATTCAATCTTTGGATATTATCATGGATTCCATTCCAAACAATACATAAATTGTCCTGCATCTACTGGCCATACTATGTATGTTACTGAGGTGAATACTTGCGTCTTTAAGTATGTGTCTCAAAGATTTTGTCTATACACTGCTGCTATAATACAAGCCATTTGCTCACAAAGGATACATGAATTACTGTTTGGAAAACGAGATGGTCCAAAATATTGCCTGTCTGAGCCAAGTGCCTTGACCATGTGATGAGATTTGCCATCTCAAAATCCTTCATGGGTGAAGCCAGAATATGCAGAGGCCTTCTTCCTTCTGCTATTTACTTTGCTCAGATCTCCACTAAAACAACCATCCCTCCAGGTCTCAAATTTCTTTCCCCTCTTCCACTTCTTTTCCAGCTTCAACTTCTTGCTTTTTTTGTTAAGCTCTGCAAATTACTCTTCCTTCCACCATTCCTTGAACTTCTTGTGCTTGTTCTTGCTAGAATTTTTCTCTGACATTCGCATGGATTTAGTCAGACTCGGCTCTCCACTGGGTTGTTTATGGACCTCTGGGGTCTTGGTTCCATTAGTTTCTGATTTCTCCACCTTGTTCTCATCATCCTAGTTTCCACTCCTGGAAGGCCTAATTTGACTGCCAATCCATTCCATTACGTAGTCTTTAGCACATAGATCGCCACTGCCATCTTGTCTCCACCACCAATCCTTTCCCCAAGGCTGATTCTTTTTTGAATCCGAGGGAGATGCTCTTAATTCCTTGCTCCTGTCAAAGCTAGTGATATCATCGGTCCCAGTATCCGAAGGGCATTTTTTGCACCAATCCTCACCCTCTGCCATAATCTCTTTTCCCTTCACATGCAATCCAATATCCTCATCCCCACTATTGACAACCTCATGCACTTGGGCATTATCACTACAATATTCAATTTTACAAGAGGAAGAAGCCTGATGATGCAACTGTAATGCCAGAGCGAAGTCCACCCCAGATTCCTTGTCAACAGACCTTGGACTCAGTCCATCTATTAACCTTCTATGAATATTATAGTAATTTTTTTCAAGTAAAGCACTCATGTTTAGAAAGTAGCAAGGCAATAAGTTAACATTCTCCACTCCCTGTGTATGTTGTAACAGACAAGCTTGAGCCAAGAAAAGAAATGCAGTGCAGAATCTGGATTGTGGATCAAGTTTCTTCCCATTATAATGTACCAATCAGTGAACTGGAACCACTTCAAGCTTGAAGATAGCTCTAACAACCAAAAAAGTATTATGTTTCATCCAAGCCCCAAACAAAAATTTCAGAACTTTTTCTAGTTAAGTTCTCAATGAGGTTGCCATCCATCAGTAGTAATTTATATTTAGATTTTGTATGAGTTATAATGCATTGTAGCCTATGGAAATTTTCTAGCAAAGTAACATGATCAATATTTCTTGTGCCTTTTAAAACCGGTACTAGTAAGGGGTATAAAAGTATAGTTGGTAAAGAGTCAAGACCTAGTTGAAGTCTTACTACATTTGCAAAATAGGATCACTTCATTTAAAATCTTAAGCCAAAATCTATGCAAGTCTCTGGAAGGGACGATATTTCAAGAAATCTGAACAGCATAATTATGGCAAGCACAACTTTGAAGCCTTTGCAATTGTTTCCCTGATCCTAAAATTGACCATGACAAGTTTGCTTATCGGTATCTTGTAACAATGAGAGAGCTCGCTCTCTTGGTGGCATACCAAGTCTTAAAAAGCCTCAGAGCAATTGCCATAGGTGTCATATCTTTTCCAAGGGGCCAACAATTCTCTACCCAATGAAATTGTTTGGCAGCTAAGCAAACTCCTAGATCCCAGTGCCTTGAGACTGAAAAAAAGTGAGTGCCCAAAAGGGGGCAGACTTCTAATACATCGTGTGACATGTAAAGATCTTCAAGGCAGTGCCAAAGGCATTTTTAAAATGAAAAGAAAATGCAAAAATACATCATCAGAAAATTTTAAAATGTATGACATGCAGTATGTACAGGGCCTTGTTGCAGTTTCTAAGACATCTTGAAGAATCCACTTGTGCCATGTTTTATGTTTGAAATGTTACTGGGTTTTCAAGAGTTGAATTAAAAAAAAACAATACATAGCATTAGATGGATATTGCACATGGACAATGAACAGAGTCCCAGCCTGGTTGGAAAGAGCCAACAAGAAAGTGTCCACTATAAATGGATAAGATGCCATTTTAATATATGAGAAAATTTAATTCACACTCACAAACACAATTCTTTAATTAATAAAATTGTAAAGGCAATCACATTTAATAAGCAATTTAATTTAATTTATACGAGAATCCATGATGCCATACATAACTACATAGGTCATCCTCCCAAGGATCAAGCCCTTCTCAATATTAATGGGATCTTCCTTCATAAACAAAGTTCATAGCTCATTGGTCATTACTAAAGTTGAATCCCTTCCATGATGGGTTTTTGATGCCAGAAGATGATGCTCCAGCTAATTGGTCAAGTTTCGAAGGAGGACGATCACTTGGAAAATTTCTACAATCTGTAATAAAAAAAATGAAATAGTCATTATAAAACGCATTCGCATGTAGAAAAACATAGGCATTCAACCTTTAACTATAATATGAAAGTCCCATCAAACATACTTGGTAAAGCAGGTGAAGTTAGATTCCCTTGCATCTCCCTATGACCTTGGATTGACACAAAGGCCATTCATGGTTGCTTCTCTGCATACATCAATACAATACACAGTAAAGAATAAACTGAGTTAGAATTTAGATGATGCTCCTCCCCTTGCTCCATAGTTACCTAACAAAAAGAATAATACAACATCCAACACATCAATAAATCAAAACACAAAGCAAATTTATCAAAATCTCCATGAAAGTGTTTAAAACATAACATTTGTCAAACCTTGGAAATCACCAAATGGATAGTTGGGCATCAACCAAGCATGTTCGATAGGAGGAAGATGACTACGTCAACATCCTACAAATTAAATATAGCAAGCAATTTTCACTGTCAACCATTTTTTCGTGTAATACACACGTTAAATAATGACGATACCTAGAAAAGAGTAAATGTCAAAGAGATGATATCATAGCATTGTCCAAACCTTGCGGGTCACCAACTGGAGACTTGCCGACCAATTGGTCATGTTCCGGAGGAGGACGATCACTTGGAAAATTTCTACAATCTGTAATTAAAAAAATGAAATAGTCAATATAAAATGCATTCGCATGTAGAAAAACATAGACATTCAAACTTTAACTACCAAATATGAAAGTCCCATCAAACGTACTTGGAAAAGCAGTTGAAGTTAGATGCCCTTGCATCTCCTTATGGCCTTGGACTGACACAACAGTCGTGCACTGTTGCTTCTCTGCACACATCAACACAATACACATTAAAAAGTTAACTTAGTTAGAATTTAGAACTGAGCCAGTGATTCATAATTCTAAATTCAATGATTCAATGAACAATGAACATCCACAATATCCAAGTTGAAACATAAAATTTGATAACTCATAGACCCATTGGATATTAATTGAAGACTGGAAGATACATAAAGAAGATACTCATTTAGTTATGCCTTTAAGAGTGAGTTAAGGACATTTAATATACAGTTGGATAGCCCAATCAAGTATACCTGGTATAGCAAGAAATGTTGGTTTCCCTTGCATATCCCTATGGCCTTGGACTGGTGCCACGATTGTGGAGTGTTGCACCTCTACACACATCAACCAAATACAAGTTAGAGAGTGTTAATGTATGAGGAAAATGTAATTGACAAAGTGTTAGTATGTAGCATTGTCCAAACCTTGTAGATCGCCAGATATAAAATTCTCCATTATGTGGTCATGTTGGAACTCCCCATGGCTTCGAATTGATGTCATGGTTGTGGATTGTTGTACCTCTACAAACATGAACACCATATACATATGAAACATAAAACAATTCAAATACATTTCTATCATGACGTATGAAAAGTATAATTAAATGCACCTAGCATGTCAGAAAAAGCTTGATGGTGTTGCATCTCCCTTTGGCTTTGGCTTGACGCAACTGTTGTGGATTGTTGCACCTCTGCAAATAACAACACACCACCTCTTAAAGAACGACAATGACTAAATACACTAATCTATAACCCATAACTCATTTGAATCTATGAAACTAACTTGAGTCCATATGCAATGCATTCTTTGCTCGAGGACGCTCCCGCTCTTTGAGGTATTGAAACTGAAACGGTTCAAATTCAGATGCATGGATATTCAAATCAATTTCCAAACCATTATTTTGTTTTTTCCTTCTTTTTTCCTTTGTAGGGCTAAGGAAACTCTTCTTTCTCTTCAAAGACGAATGAAGAGCATCTAACCCACCTGTGAAGTCAAAATCCATGATGTTTAAATTGTTGGCCTCATCCAACATTTTTTTAACCATTTCAGTCAATTGCTTGGTCTTGCTCAAAGTAGTAGGGGGGCTATTTTGAATCAACTGCAAGTAGCTAAACAACTCCGATCTAGCCAAATTAAGAGCATCAACATCTGCATCAAGACTGCCAGTGACCATAACAGTGGTGTCAGTATCTACATTGAGGTTTTGAGGCTCTACACTTATTTCAGGGGGGTCGTTGAATGTGTTAGCCAATGTATCTTGATGAAGTAACGGGTGTGATTCACTTGAGTGGAAAAATAACCTGTTGACTTTTATGGCGTGTTTGCAGATATTCCCACGAATAGACCATGGGAATTCACACACTGTAAAATTTGTGGTATACCGGTTGACAAGGTATTCCTTATCATGATTTGTTTGGCTCCTCACCCAATAAGCATGTGGTGTGCTCTCATGAGGACAACAATCGGTATCTGGGATTCTTCTAACTCTTTCCATTGATGATTCAACTTGTTTTTCTCTCCTGTAGTTATTTGGGTATCCTTCTTCTTTTAAAATTTCCTTGTACCGATAGCAAGGTTCAACACTCATTAGGAGCATGTACAACAACCAGTCCATCCTACACGCACATTTCTTCCTTCGATCAAATAGGAAGTTTGTCTTCAAATAACAATGATATGACTCAACTGCATTGTTTGTCTCTTGATTTGCATGAGGGAACTCTCGACAACCTTTCACCCACATCTCTACATGTAAAAACGAAGTTAGTAAAAGTATATCAGATTTATGAAAGACAAAATAGAAGCATCAACAACAATTTGTCCACTTACGAATCTTGTCACCAGTAACCCAATTATTGTGAAAATAGTCTAGGAACATCTTCTCATCTGCAAATTTGCTAACAAATTTATGGATTGCTGCATCAACATCATCATTTGAAGTGTATTTCATGATGAAACCTAAGTCTTTGAAGATCTCATTTTCCTTTTCTGGATTTTTGACCAACCGGTGCACATTTTTCTTCCATGCTCTCCACACATGCCAAACACACAAGATCACATAACAACCTATGACCCTCCTGCCATATTTAGAGCATTAAGTGTGACACTATTAAAATAAATGCAAGATATATTGTTGCATAACAAAAGATAAGTTGCCTCAAAGCAGTGATCTCAGCCAATGCATCATCAACCATGAATGCATTAGCTTTCCAATCATGACGGATTTTGTAACACCTAACCATGAGTTGCTCCAACCATAGAGAAATATCTGTTGATGTATTTTTGGATGCCAGAACCCATGCAACTGGAACCCCACTTTGTTGGGCATCAAAAACCACCAGTGTATATAGATGATATTGCCATATACAAACGAATATGTAATGTCAAATTCAGACCATGTACTATATTGAATGGCTACATCTAAAATAATCATATTACATCCCTCATTGACATCCGACTTACCCCGTATTTATTTGTACTAAATGTTGAGTCCATGGCTATTATGCTATTATGAGATAGCTTAACCATAGTCTCCAGCATCCAGTTTGTTTGGATTCCAATTATAAAAGGGACATTTGCACTGGTGGGCTTTTGGAAGAAGAAGAAATCCTCTTGTCGCTTTTGGTGCCAAACGTTGACACTCATTTCATTCTTTTGGTGGAGTTGATAGTTTCCTTTCAACAACCGATTGTATATGTTTACAATATCTTTCCTAGATAGGAAAAAATCCCTATCTTGGGTTGCCACATCCATGTCAACATGTCTCTTGACATGCATTTTATAAACTGAATCAGGAGGCACTCCCAAAAAGTAACAACTCTCCACATATGAAACAATGTCCCTCGAAAGCTTAGGCTGATGCAATGTCCTAGCATTACCTGAAGTGTCAAGTTGGCCATGACAAGGCCATCCTTGCTCGTGTTCATGCTCATACATATTGTATGTCAGTATTGCTATGTGAGGACTCTGAACCATAACCTTCACAATGAAATGGCATTGGCAACCTCTCTTCTTTGCAAATAGAGTCCTTCGTTTAGTCGACTGCTCTCCTCGTTTGTCCTTAGGGCCATATGAACAATGATAACTACATAGGAAATTTTAGAATGTTAGTAAACACAATGAATGATAAATGTGGTGTCAATGCTAATATGTATACATTGGACTTTCGATAATACTTACAGTTCATATTGTAAGGCGGCACTACCCCTTTTTTTTGGTTGTTTGCTTTGTTTTCGTACAAAAGTACATGGAGCATCGGGGTTTTCTCCCTCCCCTTTGATAAAATCAGGAACTCTACTTGAAGGGATTAAAGCAATGCGATCAATGCTCATGTTTTCTCGATGTATTTCAGACCAAACTAGGTCTCTACTAGAAAAGATGACCATGTTTTTGGGGTCTTGCACCTCAAGATCCATGATAGCCTCCCATTTTCCTCGCTTGCCCATTTTGTACGGTTTCCTATAGAACAATATGAAAACACATTAGCAATTTGTACTAGGTGGAGACATGCAAGCAACACATCCTTTCATACTTGAGTAAATTCACAAAAGCTATAAGATGCATGTAGACATTTACTTGCAATGTAATGTAATATAAAAAGCATAAGAAAAAAAAGAAAGAAGTGAATTTGATTGATAACTCAAGATGACAGCTGTTTGATAACACCATTATATATTCAATGAATGCATCCACATGCCTAGTGCTAGATTTCGAGCAAACCCTGGTCCCAAACCATAATTCAAGCTTATATTACCTAAAAATGGCCCATGTTGAGTGGGCAACACTAGTGCTGATGTCCCTAAATGATCAAGGTCAATGGATGAGACAGAGTGTGACCAAAAAGTGGTGTATCAAACCAATATATCAATATACATACCCCTATCGCATCAAGTATTGTTCATCGATGTTAAAATAAAGTGTTTCAAGCTGAGTATCATTTGAAATTTTGTTATGACCATCAAGGCTTCTTATCGAGGAATTGATTTGGAAAACACTTAGAAAGTTCCAATTTTCCCTTAGTAAAAGAAACTTGAGTATGAGGGCCACCGATTTTCCTTTTTGGGGAAAAATGGTGTGGGATTTGTTTTGGGCACAACAATTTGATAAGCTAAACCAAGACAATTGATAATTCATAAGCAGCCAGTGTGGACCTCCCAAGCCACAGTAAGAAAATATATAGGGTTGTGTCTGACCCTTGAGGGGTTATGTTTGAGCCTTGAGCTTTGCCAGAACAAAATCCAAAACAATATATGTTATACTAAAGTTCTTCATTATTAAACACTTCAATGAATTCTCTATCTTCTCTAAGTTGTCACATGAAACAGGCTATATGGGGTGCCTGTGCATTGAAAAAAGCATTAATGTACATGGTGTTATTAAGATATAAGTTCTCAGATACACATTGTTAGGTATGCAATTGTTAGAATACATACAAGATTGCTTAAGAGGACGTGATCTTATGTAGCCAGATCAGCACAGGCATCTTGGGGGTTAGTCAGCAGAGTCTACGCCACTAATAGATGCTTGATATAGAAAATATCTATGAATTTTCTATAAGCCATGGGTATGATGTTAGATACATTGACATAGTTTGACTCACATTAGATATTCTCATTCAATAAGAGGCATTTCCATTAAGTTGCAAGATTCTTAATAAGCATGACTTTTCTGATCATCTGCTATCTATTTTATACACATTACTTATAGAGCTAGAGAGACTGGGAATGGATATGCTGCTTGGATATAAATATTGGATCCTGACTAGGGAACGAAGACGAAGTTTTCGACATTATCTTATTGTTGCAAGTTTTCTGTTAAGATGCCAACTTACATGGCTTTTGCCACGACATGACAGTCTGAATAGTTGGTAAACTTTTGGCCAGTGAAGGGCAACGATTATTCTCATGCTTCTCTTGAGAACTTAACACATATGTATTTGTATTTAACTAGCTTACCATAAAAGTTTTCAAATTGCACATAATTATTGAAAACTTCAAGTTAGATGGTGTTTTTTCCTTTCACACTATGATTAACATTCCAAAGCCTGGTTTGATGAAATTGCTAGGTAATAATAACCAGCTTTGCATTATGCTAGCAGTAAAGTTGGACCAAGTAGGACCAAGTTTGACAAAGTTGCACAAATTCCTGCTTAAGCCTAAACAATGCAATTCTCCTATCCAAACTTATCTTTATTTTCCAGGCAGTGCACAAGTAATTCTAATTGTAAAGAGTGGGTTCAACAAATATTGACAAACCTTGATTTGTGTTTTTTTAAAGAAAGGCTAGTATGTATTAGACTACTCCTTATTTCAGAGCTTTAACTCGTTCTCAGTATTTGTCTTTTGAAGTGAAATAAGGTTGTCGAACGAAGTTAGTTGATACGGTTCCTTATTATCTTTGAAAGGTGTACAAGCTCTTTGTGTAAGCAAATCTTTATTTAGCATGCCCCTTATGTAATCTATCGTCTGATACTGCAGCGATTCTACTTTCGGAGGCCCGCGATCTTTTGTATGTGCAGTACTGTTTTTAATCTGTTTTGCAAGAAGCTGTGCGGGAACCTGGCATAAATGGGGACTCACTGCAGTAGGAAGGTCTGGTTCGAAGCCGGGCTGCAGAGTATTGTTGGAGGGAGCAGGGGATGGATGGAACTCGGGTCGACGATTGAGTAGCCACCAACCCGCGAGGTGGTGGAGTAATTGCTCGGGGCACTGGCTGCGGCGACAAGACGGCGTGTGCAGGAGGACGACGACCGCGTTCAGAAGCTGATTCAGGAGGGACCCATTCCTGGGCTAATGTGCCATACTCCGGACGCCGGGAGGAGTTGACGGTGGGTAGACAGAGTAGTCTAACGCCAGGTGAAATCATCGACTCGTTAGACTACTCCTATCGAAATATATGGTAGACGATGATTCAAAGCTGTCTTGACATTTATAGACACGTGAAAACAAAACAATGTTTTGAAAAAAAATATCGATAATTTCGAACATTTTGTAGGCTTTACCTTAAAAAATAAAATGACCATTCAATTATAAGAAAGTAATATAAAGTTTGAATAAGAAACCAATAGCTGCTCCCCTCATATTTTTATATATTGATCATCATCCCATACTATCTGTCATCAAATTTTTTTACAGTGCCAACCTTTTTTCATGCCGGATGTAGGTCTTCATCTACAGAGCCAACCATTTTTCATGCTGGATGTAGGTCTACAGTGCCAACCCTTTTTCATGTTGGATGTAGTTCTTTATCTACTGTGCCAACCCTTTTTTCATACTGGATGTAGGCGTTTCCCTCTGCAAGGTCTTTCTCTACAGAGCCAACCCTTTTTCATGCTAAATGTAGGCCCAACCCTCTGCCAGGTCTTTATCATATCTACGAGCAAGTCATCAAGTAGGTACATATTAGGACTTATTATATGCCTCTTGCAAAACCCGCAAGATCTCCCATGATTGATTATATGCCATTGCAAAACCTAAAGGAGCATCCCAGGACTGATTACATGCCTTGCAACACCTGTGTACCCTACTATTACCTCATCATATTCATATCATCTCATCATCACACGGAGCACAGCCCAGATACACATAAAACAAAACTTACATCAACGACCATGGGAGGCCCAGCCTGCCACCATGTTGGAAAGGCTTTCAGCACTTACATCAATGACCATAGAAGGCCCAGCCTGCCACCATGTCGAAAATGCTCTCGAACTCATCACTTCCTCTTGGAACGAACCTCGATCTGAAGTACACACTAGAGCTTCATTGCTCCTCTCTGCATCATACAAAAATGCAAGTCAGATCAATCAAATCAAATCGTAGCTTTCAAAAGAAACATACTACCTCACAAATAGCCAAGCAAGTGGCAACATATTTTTCCTCGGTTGTACTTAGCGCCATGTAGGACTACATCCTACCAAACCAGTGGCCCATACTGGATCTCAAACTGAAGAAGAAACCTGAGGTGCTCTTCTTCTCAGTGGCGCTACCAATCTGAATCAATATAACCATGCAGGTTATTCTTCTGATTCGTATCATACTTGAGCCCATACTCAACTGTTCCCTTAAGGTACCTCACTGCATGCTTTGCAACCAAGTGAGCATGTTTCGGATCCGCCAGGAACTGGCTCAGATTGTTCATAGCAAAGCATGTGTCTAGTCTTATATTTGTCAGGCACATCAATGAACAAATCATCTAATGATACATCATGGAATCAACCGTCTCTGATGAAGCATCACTCAATAGCTTCAAGTTCGATGCCATAGGTGTGGCCATGGCCTTGCAGTCCATCATCTCGAACCTCTTCAAGATCTCCATTGCATACTTCCCTTGTCCAAGGGAGATTCCATCCACACTCTGCCACACCTCCATGCCTAGAAAGTAGTGTAGCATACCCAAGTCCTTCATATCGAACTCGATAGCAAGTCTCCTTCTTGCATCTTTAATGAGTTCCTCTTTTCCTGTCAGGAACATGTCATCGACATAAAATAGGAGCATCACTAGTCTTCCGCCTTCAACCTTGAAGCAGAGGTTGGAATCCTCTTTACTCTCAATAAATCCTAGAGCCATCAGTAATCTGTCCATCCTATCGTACCATGTTGAACCTCAAGATCTTTTGCAGTCACTCCCTCTAAAGCGGAGCATCATTCTCCCTCTGCCTTTGGTACTCTATGTATTGAAACATTCTATACTGGAGTGACAAGTAGCTTCCTCTGCTACTAATATTCTATGTATCCATTTAGGGTCACTGGATACCAAGATCCTCTATCTTGAACTTTTTGAAAAGTTCTTCTCGCACCCATCTGTGAGCTTCTTATCCTCTATAGGATTTCATCTTCAACCTTGTAGCAAAGGTTAAGATATTCATCACTCTAGGTTATCTTCAAGCTCCTCATGTATGTGTTATCCCATGGGTTCCTTCTGAGCTCATACAAGGCCTTATTTAATTTTCACACATGAGTCTGACTATCATGTGTCTCAACTCCCAGTTGCTGCAAATGTCTCTTCATAGTCTATGCCTTCTTTCTGTGAGAAGCCTCGTGCTATGAATCTTGCCTTGTATCCCACGATGTTGCCATCTACTGCATGCTGGATCTTGTAGATCCATATGGAAGACACTACGGACTTACCTTAGACATCATTCTTCTTGCACTGGTACTCTTTGATCATAGTCTCCTTCCCTTTCTTCTTGTCTACTTCTTCATAGATGGAAGGCTTTACATCAATGATGTTGCTCAACAGTGTGACATAACTAGAGTGTGTCTGAGGACTCTTTCTTTCTTTGGAAGTATCGTCATAATATTCTTCATCTTGGATTATTTCTCGTGCCCAAGGTGGTATTCATCTCTCGAGGTGGATCTACGTTCTCTTTATATTATTATGAAGCTCTTTCTTTCGCCATGGTGTCTTTGACTCGGAAAGCTTCAGGTTCCTCTTCTGAACTGTCGTTACTTGTTCTTCGGAATGATCTACAAGTAAATTTCATTTGCATGATTATAAACATATCATAATTTCCAAAACATGTTAATAGTGACAAATATATGTCACATATCCATGCAACTATTTTAGCCAATGCTACAAGATTCATCCATATCATGTATACATACAATAACTTCTAGATGCATTCTACCCTAATGTTATTAAGAGTGTGTATTACTCCTAATATGTGAGCAAAGAGATTTCAATCTAGATAAGTAGTACTGGAATGTTGTACAACATCATTGACTTCTTACCCATCATGTGCAATTTAGTAGTATAAATGCAAATACTCAAACATGCATAACACATCAACTTAATATAAACAAATGCATAACCAAACAATATCATGAAATGACAATTGAATACTTATCTTTATTTGTTTCGTGGGTGGACTCCTTCTTGAGCATTCAACTTCATCATCTTCTTCATTCATAACAACATCATTTCTTATCCAAATGCTAAGATGGATAAGAGGTTCTTCAAGAATTGAGTCCTTCATATTCCTCATCGCTTGAGGGATCTTCTTTGAATCGTGAGATCTTGATCTTTAGTTGCTCCCATATTCTATTCTTATGAGTCAAGCTTCTTCTAGTGTGCACTCTTCCCAGAGTCTACTGAAGGTAATCACTTCCTTCTTGCACACATTCCTCGAATGAATGAATCCCATGATCTTGGGAGGCGATTTAAGGTGGTTATAATATCTTGTTCTTCTTTGATTGCTTCGTCATAGCCTCAAACACTTACTTTTGGTGTCTTCAAGGATGACACATGAGGGATGAGGTGATATTTTATATAATCTGCAATGATGCTCTTAGCTCTAGCCTTATCCTCATCTCTCTCTAGCTCCTAGAACTTTCTTACAATTTGAGGTGTCCGTCGTGGTTTTGGAGTTGGCTCATCCAGGGTTTGTCAGAGAAACCCTAAATTTAAAAATTTGGAATTTCAAACTTCTAATTGAATAAAAAGATGGGTCTCTTCAAGGAGAGTTGTCCAATGTACTCCTTTTTTGAAAACAATGGAGGGAAGCTCCCGGAACAGGAAGCCCTAGTTTTCCAATTTCTTCTGCAGAAATGACTGATATTTCTTATGCTATATCTCTGAAGGTTCAGATCCTTAAGGTCTGAAATTTATCACTGTGATAGCCCTATAAGTCGTCTTTCCAACCCCACAAGTTATAGCAGAAATTGATTATTCAAGTGGGACTTATGTTAAGTTTCCCAACGTGTCTGTTTTGGGGACTATTCAACATAGCTAACTTGTACATAATGCCATGTGTCACTATTTCACTTTTTGTGTCTAAAAAATGTACCACAGAAACTAAAGTATGTTCCCTACCTGTAATATTTTGTGAAATGTCGTTTGGACCTTCCTAGACCGATATATAGCAAATCTCCCTAGGTCACCTGTTTACAACTATATTCTGGAGGAGGCTGGAACCCTAATTTGTAGGAACCATATCTCCTGCGGTATAACGAATATGAGGCTGAAAATTTTACACAGTGTATAACACGAATTTCTCTTCTGCCTACAAGAATTTCAGCTTCTGAGCCTTCTCCAATCTCGAGTTATATCGAAATTTCTAGGATTACTAAATTGAGTCTTCTAGGGTTTTCAGGCATGAAAACCTAATTTCCATTAGGTGCCATTG
Organism: Pseudotsuga menziesii; assembly: GCA_001517045.1. Classification (NCBI taxonomy): domain Eukaryota; kingdom Viridiplantae; phylum Streptophyta; class Pinopsida; order Pinales; family Pinaceae; genus Pseudotsuga; species Pseudotsuga menziesii. Next base: position 1,061,259 of record LPNX010533545.1, on the reverse strand, counting down.
CAGTTGTATTTTGGCTGTACAGTGAAACTTATCTGATTCAGAAACTGATACCACCAATAGATGCGCCCTAGTGAGGCGAGTTAGCCTATCCCTCCTTGCTTGATGATCTGTGGAGAGAACACCTTCAACTATGAATCCCTAGTTCCCGCAGCTACACATTGCCTTCTTTCAGAGAGGCTCTAATACAATGTTAGATTTTGTTAAGATCTGATTAGATTATCTAGGATCTTTATTTTAAAGAATAACAAGTACAACAAAGTGCATAAAATGTAAAAGATGCACAAGGAACAAAGATTTTCATCGAGGAAACCATAAAGGAGAAAACTCTTCAAACTTCTTCAGAATAGTAAGATGATAAAAAGCAGTAATAAGAAATGTTCAACAACTATCTTTCTCTCCTCCTAAGACTATCTCTCTCTCTCAAACGCCTTAGAGCCTGTGTGAGGTGTGTATAAATGAGGGAGAGTTCCTGCTTATTTATACCCTTTCAAGTCACTGACCAAATATAAGACTCGAGCCTACATGTCATCTCACATGGGGCCCACTCCTCCTAGAGAGACCACAATTACATATTACATGATGTTACACTGGGGACTATTCCCCCAACTTACAACAGAGATTGTACCTCAATATCTAGACACAATTTATACATCCCGTAAAGGGGTAACACACATCCCCAATGGGGGTACAACAACATACAATGATAATATACATCAAAATATCTTCCAAAGTTACAAATACATCAACAAAAGATCCTTCCAATATTTTATGTCACACTTGTGATGAGAAGGGACACTACTCTAGAGATTGTCAAACAAAGACATTTTTGACAAGAAGTACAACAAGAAAAGACATCATACTCACATCGTCGAAGATGATGAACCAACAAATAAAATATTCAGAAAATAAAGAGATGATTCTTCAAGTGATGAAGAGTATGTCCTAATCTCAACACTCATGGGAATTATCTCACAGAGACACAATCATTGGATTTTGGATAGTGGGGCATCCAAACATATGACGAGATACAAAGAATCATTTGTCAATCTATCTGAGCATGAATCACCTCACAAGGTGAAACTTGGGGATGATTATCGATACCCCATAAAACGAAGTGGAGAAACTTCATAGAAGCTAGATTCCAAAAAAAATTTGAAGGTGAAAGACGTGATATATTTTCTAGGAATGAAGAAAAACCTTCTCTCCATATCTGCACTAGATGCAAAGGGAATAAGGCACGGGGACTTCACTTAGTGAACCTGTCACATAGCACGTGCGATCATGGGATATTAAAGAATACCCTTAATTTTCAGAGATATTGACCAAAACTCTTTTTGTTGAAACCCCCTCCCAATACTTAAAACCTCCTCCCCACCCATTTTTATACCTCAATCCTTATAAACCACCCTACCCACCCCCACCTTAAACCCCTCATCCCCCCCAATACCTGCAATATATTGGTTCAATTTTTGATAATTTTAAAACCCATAATATGAACTAACGTGATAGGATATTGGTCAACAAGTGAAGCCCCCGTGGAATAAGGGTTCCATTTGTTGATGTCCAAGTCATAATGTGGACAAAAGGAAAGACAATCGATGATGCAACAATAATTGGAGAGAAAGAGGGAGGCTTGTACAAGTTGAAGGGACAACCTGAACAAGCATTATTTCATGAATCAATAGAACCAAGTGAACTATGGCACTGAAGGCTTGCATATGTGCACTACAGAGCACTACCGATTGTAAGAAAAGCAGTTTATGACTTCCATAAATCCAATAAAAACATGAAGGTGTTCACAAAGGATGTGCACAAGGAAAGAATGCTAAGAAGACATTTCCCAATAGTGAAAGCAAAGCAAAAGAAAAATGGAGATAGTACACTCATATGTGTGTGGGCCCATGTCATCCAACTCACTAAGTGTGTATGTATACTATGTTTCCTTTATAGATGATTTCTCATGTAAAACTTGGATATATTTCTTGAAAGGGAAAAACGAAGTCTTCAACAAGTTCAAGGAATTCAAAGCCTTCGTCAAGAACCACACTGAAAGGAAGAGCAAGACTCTACTGTCGGATAATGGAGGAGAATTCACCTCAGAAGAATTAAAGGAAATTTGCAGAGAATCTGGGATTAATAGGTTGTTGAGCAGTCCATACAATCCTCAACATAACAGTGTCACAGAATGAAAGAAAAGAAGTATACTAGAAGCAACGAAAGCAATGCTACATGACCAGGATATTTTGATGCACCTTTTAGCAGATGTTATAGCTGATTTTACCACACCAGGTAGATCACACATTTATGGCCTTCCCTGTCCCTCTGCGGACTCCTTAGACCCCATGGACTTATATTATACTTTGATGTTCCAAGTTCACCCCTAAAAAACACTTGTTTATTGTTGTACGCGACTTTTAAAGCTATACTCGCGTGTACATGTGACTTTTGACCTCAAACCCATGTACATCGAGATGTGTGCATAAGTCCAAATATTTTTGGAGTTTCCTCATATGAGTCCAAATAACTTGACTGTTGGCCTTCCATATGCCTTGAGAATGCTCGGATTCAACCCTCCATTACCTCTTTGGAGTGCTATATAAGGAACCCCTTGGATACATTGAAGGAAGATGAATTGAAGAGAAAGGAAACTATAGTCCATTGTTGCCTCATATTTGCTTATACTTGAGTCTGCATCCCTTTGTCCCTTGGAGCACACAGTGTTCTTCCCAAGCTTCCCTTTGTGTTGTGAGCTTGTTATCGAGAGATGGAGGATTGAAGTGGTGGAGGCCCAGGTGGAGGACTCGGTTTGTCCGGTTCGTAGAAGTGCCGACAGAGTTTGTCACTATTGTAACTCTGATTTATTAATAGAAATATATTTTCCTGTCCAATTCATGTGCATTTTGAATATGAATATTGAATCCATGGATGTATTTAATTGCTTATACATGGTTGATTATATATGCTAGGATAGCTCTAACACATTATATCTATGCTTGCTTTGTTTACTGTTGTTGAGAGCAAATTGTAATTGCAACTGCATTGGAAAAGCTCAACGAGGATCTACTTCAACCGTCAAGAATAAGGTACGATTAGATATCCCTTAGTGTTAGATTTGCTTAATGTTCTTTCATATTGGGAAAGATTGATGTTTGGTGTCAATACTGTCTATTGTGGTACCCCCAAGCCATAGGAAGTTTCTCTCCATAACATAATTGGTGACTCCATTGGGGATTCCAAGTATGAAGAAGTAAGCGAAAAGAAAGAATGGAAGGATTCCATGATCGAGGAATACCGATCGATTATGAAGAATGATGTCTGGGAGATAGTTACAAGACCAAAAGGGAAGTTTGTTGTGACTTTGAAGTGGAACTACAAGATCAAGCATGTTGCATATGGAAACACTGAAAAACACAGAGCAAGGTTCATAGCATGTGGCTTCTCACTGAAAGAAGGCATAGACAATGAGGATACATTTGCACCCGTAGCAAGATACACTTCCATCATATCTATATTTGCATTGGCTATAGTAATGAAATGGAAGGTACACCAGATGGACGTGAAGAAAATATTCTTAAATGGTGTAATCAAAGAGGAAGTGTACGTGGAGTTGCCACTAGGATTTGAGACACATGACAGGTAGAATCATGTGTGCAAATTGAAGAAAGGTTTGTACGAATTGAAACAAGAGCCTAGGACATGGTATGGCAGGATGGAAAACTTCCTGATGAGCTTAAGCTTTACCAAGAGTAAAGAGGATTCCAACCTTTACTTTAAGGTTGAAGGAAGAAGACCGATGATGCTCTTGTTATATGTTAATGACATGTTTTTAATGGGAGAGAACGAAGTCATTATATATGTAAAGAGGAATCTTGCTGCCGAGTTTGAGATGAAAGACCTAGGGATGATGCAATACTTATTAGGCATGGAGGTGTGGCAGATTGTAGATGGGATTTTCCTTGAACAAGGAAAATATGTAGTCAATATTTTGAAGAGATTTAAAATGTTGGACTGTAAGGCGATAACCACACCTATGACATCGAAATTGAAGCTACTGTGTGATGCTTCATCAGATTCAATTAATGGCATCATGTATTGTTAGATGATTGGCTCATTTATGTATGTGATGTTGATGTATTTGTAACTTCGAAATGTATTCACTTGTATATTTTATGCATTGTACCCTGATGTTTATTTCAGGAAGTATCTGTAATGTAATTGAGTCATGTCATGCCCTGATGTTCCTATCGGGAGATTCAATAATGTAAAGAAGTCATGTAAAGTCATAGAGGGTAACCCTTCCTATTCATCAAGGGTTAAAGTCCCCACAGTTGTGGGGCCCTAGGGTTATTAGACTCTCCTAGAGAAGTCGGCCCCAGTGAGTTATTGTCAAGTCGATAATTACTATAAATAGAGAGCGAGTCTCTCTATTTATCACACATTCACTCACACTTAGTTGTAGTGCATAACTGAGAGAGAAGTTGTTGGGACAAGAGAGAGAGAGAGAGACTACTGCTATCAGGAGATCATCTTACTGTTTTGGGGTTTTGCTTTTGGTGCTGATTCTATCTCTGAGGAAGTTGCGGGTTTTTCTCCTTTATGGTTTCCCCAAGGAAAATCTTTGTGTCTATTGTCTCTTGTGTTTGATTGTTTTGCTTGATATTCTCTTAGTTAAAGATCCTAAGATAATGCTAGCTTGAATGATAAAATCTAACATGTGATGAATACAAGACCAAACATACGCTTTGTTGTTAACACCTTGATCTAGTTCCCGATGGATCTGAGACATGTTCACCTGGTTGCTGCAAAGCATGTCCTGAGGTACCTGAAGGGTGCAATTGATTATGGGCTCAAATATGATGCGAATCAAAACATTAAACTACACAATTAATTTGATTCAGATTGGGCAGGAAGTGCCGCTGATAGGAAGAGCACTTCGAGTTTTTGCTTTAGTTTGGGATTTGGTATGGTCTATTGGTTTAGCAGGAAGCACTCCTCCATAACATTGAGTACAAACGAGGCAGAGTATGTTGCATCTTGCTTGGACAACTATGAGGTAGTATGGATTCCGAAGCTACTGTAACATTTGTTTGATCTAAATTAGAGGCAAATTGTATATTTTTTGAATTATGGCATAATTTGCAAGCTTTTGTAATTTTATTCTATTTAATGGTCCGAAACAGTGTGCAAAGTCCTGTAGGAGCTATAATCTGAATTGGTTCAACCGATTCTGTCGAAACTTTGAACTTGAGACGTGTTTCTTCCAAGCATTTAATTTTGCTTTAATAATTATTTTTACCTTGATTATGGCACAAATTACAAGCTTTTGTTATTTTATTCTATTATATGTCTAAAACATTCTATAGAGTGCAAGCTTGTGTAATCTTATTCTATTTAATGGTCTAGAACAGAGTCCTCCATGAGCTATAATTTGAACTGATTTTGTTGAAACTTGAACGTGAGACCTCTTTCTCCTTTAAAGACGCATTTAATTTTGCTTTGATTGCCAGTTTTACATGGATTATGGCACACTTTTCAAGTTTTTGTGATTTTTTTTCTATTATGGGTGTAAAACATTTTGTAGAGTGCCATAGGAGCTGCAATTATAATGACTTCGTACAATTCAACCTAAGACCTTTTTCTCCTTTAAAGAAGCATTTTATTTTATTTTTATGCTCACTTTTACCTGAATTGCAACAAAATTTGCAACATTAGAGGAAATTTCAAGTCAAAATGGGCCTCCTAAGGAAAATTAATAAAATAATAGTTAAAATAATAAAACAATGTTTATTACTTTTGGAGGAAGAAAAGAAAAAACTACTTTTTTGTTCGTATTTTCGACATATCGCCTTGTGTTTTTACTCAAATTTCGATCGAGAGAGCTCGTTGGATGCGGAATTAAATCCCGCATTCAACGAGTACCCACTTGGCATACTTTTGATGGGCCCCTCTACCCCAAAAATAAGAAATACCTAAAAAAACATGATGATGATGTCATCATCACGTTTTTTCAGGTATTTCTTGTTTTTGTGGTAGTAGGGGCCGTCAAAAGTATATTGAGTGGGTACTCGTTGGATGTGGAATTTAATTCTACATCCAACGAGCTCTCCCGATCGAAATTTGAGTAAACGCACACGGAGATATGTCGAAAATACGAACAAAAAAAAGTAGTTTTTTTTATGATACCTATCCCCAAATTTATATTAAAAAATTGTTTAAGAGGTGCTCCCTTTCTGAATTTTAAAGCATTTTGATTGGATAATACATGATTACATGGAATTTGTATTATTTTTGGAAGGCCCATTTACTGGTTTGGATTTTGGAACAATGTATAGTTCCTTGGGACTCGTGGGCTATAATTTGAATTGACTCCAGTAAATTGACCCTCATACCTCTTTCTTCTTTAAAGACACATTTGATACAAGTATTATTTTTCAACGACACTTATATTTTTTTTGTCTCTATTTGGAATATACCATGGTAGTTAGTGTGGTCACCTCTGTTTGGCATATCTCAAAGAGTCCGAAGGTTATCAAGAATATTGTAGCATGCATGTGTCTTCATTAAACCCTTTGCGAGCATTTCTTCCTTAAATATATGCTATGTAATTTCGATCACATCATATCTTCCAAAATACTATCCTAAAATCCTTCTCAACATATGCAGAATTCCCTTTATAAATTTTTGTTTATTAATTTCCTGTAGCTTACGCTTTTATTTCACCAAGATTGTACAGGCATACTTTTCTAACTTTTGGCAGACTTATATTTTTCACATCTTGACCATCTGTAAACAAAACGGGGATATGGCTAGATATCTACCTCAACTAGGAACCAGACCACGTCACCTTAAAACCTTATTGACAAACACACAGTCTCTGGCAGTCACTTTAAAATGGTCTTTCAAACTGCTCAATTCAACACTTAGTGAATTTTGTCAGGCCCTAGTCATTATTGTGCCAGGAGGCATTTTGGCAGACTTATATCTCACATGTGTGAATACCCAGAGGGAAACTGAGGTCATGAGTGGATGCCTAGATCATCAAAGAATGGACCCATAACATCTGATGAATTTATTAGTTAAAGAGCTGACTCTGGCGTGCATTTCCAAGTGGGCTCTCAACCTCCTATTTTCAACACTCGGTCAAATTTTCATATTTTTGGATATGCAAGCTAATGTTTTTACCTCTTTTGGCAGGCTGATATTTTTCTCATGTGGTTACCATAAGAAAAAATAAGAACATGGATGGATAGCTAGTTCATTAAAGAACATGCCTATACCTTATGATGAATTTATCATCACTTGGACAGGCTTTGGCGGGCATTTCCAAATGCCTCTTCAACCTTGTGATTTGACACTTAGTCAATTTCTTTAAACCCTATGTCTCAAAGGTGATTTCAAATTTTCATCAAACTTGGAGTGTAAGACATCCAATGGGTGGAGGACAACCAGATGAATCCATTAAGACCAGTTTCATCCTCTGGAACTAAATTCTCTCTCCTCCACGGGCATTTTACTGAAGTATGATGTAAAAGCTGCTTAAGACCCTGTTTTGGCAGATCCATAATTTTCGCCTCAGGTACTTTCAGGTCAAAGTAAGAACATGGTCAGGTAGATAACACAACCACCTACAGCATGCCCATATGGTGCAGACATTTATTTCAACCCACAAATTATGGCGAGCATTATCCTAGAGCAACTTGTCTAATTTGACCAAAAAAAACTTCTTTTGGGAGGCCTGTATCTTCTTCATCAAAGAGTTGTTATGAGAACTGGTGCCCTGGTCAGATAGATACTTCAACCAACTACGAGATGACAGACCATGGCGGGCATTTTCTCCTTCTTATGAAATATGGTGGCCATTTTCATAAGACTACTGCTTTAGGACAATTTTTCACCACTTAGTCTTTTTCCAACTTTATCATACATGCCTATGCCCACCAAAAGTTCTTTTGTCATTAATGAACATCTCTAGGATATGTCTGTCCACAATCATCAGTTCACCAAATGTCACCAATTCTCAAGACTACGTATA